>JAQGCD010000202.1:0-12334 GCA_034698965.1 Zygoribatula sp. | reverse complement strand
GTTGATTACTAATCACTGATTATTTTCAATCAAAGATAAAAGAAGTGAAGGTTTTATCAGATTCTCATTTTGAATGACAAAACATATCTCTTTTGACATTTGCTTTTCGCTCGAATTTTCACTCAAATGAATATTTTTTTAAATGAAATCATACGTCAAATGCCATGAATTCTTAATTATTTGATGGTTTTTATTGAAATATTGTGTTTGAAGAAGCTGTTAAAACACATCAAATCAAACGAATCGATTGATTATTTGCTGTTGAGTTTTGAAGTCTGTCAATCACTCAATGCATTGACAGATAATATTGAAGTTACCTTTCATTGTGTCAGATATGAACCAAAGTTGTCGACTCAAGTCGTCACTAGTTATCTGCTAACAAAATTGTGATTTACCATGGTGATTTATGGAGGTGTCGGACGGCCATTGACCAGTGCTAATTAGTGAATCGAACACGAATCCATAATGGCATGATGGCAAAATGGCACAATGGCACAATGGGCTAATTGATGACATGCGACTGCATCCAAGGGAAACGGCATCGGACCGGTCGCAGAGGGAACGGTTGCGTTATTCCTAAATGAATGAATCGGCTATTAAGTCCATTAGAAAAATAATTTAACCGAAAATTGAATAATAATTTAATTACTCTCATTGTGTAATGCAATTGAGTTTTGGCGAAACGTTATTGCAATCACAATATCATAGATTGAGCTGATTTTGTTGGCTATGAAAAGGCAAATAAAACAAATTATGGCTGTCTTTCGCTTCTATAACTTCAATTGGTTTTGCTATTGTATTGTGTGTTCAAACTTATTAGCATAAAGTCTATGGTTTATAGTCTAAAGCCTATTGTTATCTAAAGACGACTGAAATTTATGAATATAATGATAAATGTTTTTATGCGAATGTATCGCAAATTTTTCAGTTTTGCATTTGCGAGCACTCAATGCGATCACGCGATGCGTTAGACATGGATGGGATCCGATGGGAGCCCAATACCGACTGCCAGTTGATACCCGATCGAGTCTTCGAGGCCGGAGATTGCCGACGGGTAGGAGGGCTCGTCCGCTCGAACGGGTCGATGGGGTCTAAGGGGTGTCCCTTTCATGTTATATCAAACACATAAATATATTAATGTTTATTACCATTTCGTAAATTAGTTTTACTTAATAGTAAATTATTTGCGTTCTTCGACCCGAACACAGAAGTTGTGATTTATGAACATTTTTGAACTTCTTGAAGACGTGTTGGTCAAAGACGCCATATAAGAGCCATATGAGAGGCATACCAATGCTATACCAACGCTGTTGTGATGGCCGGTAATTACAATAGTTAGTTAGTGTCGGCCGCCCACCCACCGAATCATAATCAGTGCTGGTGAGGCCAGTGGGGCCGACGGGGCTGAGCCAATCACGTCCACAAAGTTTAATTATTTGCAGTGGATTGCGGTCTTCCGGCAGGCGTGTCCATCTGACCCTCGGCTAAATGAGTCTTTGTTCGCAATTCGTGCGCATATTTCCAGTTTTGCATAATTTTTTACGATTCTCTTACTTATAAGTCATTAGTTGGCAAATGAAAAATTTATGCGTAAAATGAAATTAAATAATAAAATTCATAAAACGATGCAATACATGAAAAAATCCCATTTATATCGAAGGCGCTCCTCATTTGAGCCTCTCTTTGGCTCCGATTCTCTATTTGCAGCTTCTGATGGACTAAATCGGAGCTCATCTAAGGCACTATCATTAAAAGTATACAAATGTGTGATACTCTCTGTGCTCTCTCTCTCTCTCTCCCTCCCTCTCGCATTCTCTCTCCCTCTCTCTCACACATTCCCACCTTTTCCTCTGTGGAGCATATCTTGGATACCCTAATAGTGGTTTCAAGGCCTTTGATGCCATTACAATGTACATCGAGTGCACATTGGGTTCGCCACCCAATTGTGACCTCAAATATTAGTTAAGCCAACCTATGAAAAGTGCTGACGATGTTTCCGATGATTTATGTCAAACACCGATCTAACAGCTCTAACAGAGGCCAACACATCCAACATAACCAGCAGTGACTGTAAACAAATGCCTCAGAACTAGCCATATATCCGGTTCTCTTTGGAATCTTTACAGTGTTTAGACTTGATTTGATAACTCCCAACACTATTGTCAATATTGTGAGCTCTCTCTTCTCTGCTGTGCTCTCTGTGCTCTCTGTGCTCTCCCCTGAGCTCTCTTCGATCTCTCCTCTCTTTGTATGGTAGGTCAGGCCTAACAAGTTAACTGTGTCTATAAATCTGTGCCTCGTTGACTCGTTGGTTGTTTGGCTGTTAGGCTGTTAGGCTGGATGACTGGTTGGCTCATTGGCACATTGGCACCCCTTCCCCACCTTAAATGATCCGAAACAAATGATTGATTGATTATTGAGGCGCAAAACGGCTCAAAAGGCTCTATGAAAGTTATTTCTTCGGAATAAGTCTGAGACAGACATAAATAACAGCCGAAAGAAGGCTTAGTGACGAACAACACCTGAATAACGACTTGTCTTCCAAAGCTATGCCTTTTTTCAAATGAATTATTAGAGAATTTATACATTTTTTGACTTATGCTTATATGATGTGATATATAGCTTATAGACGTTTAGACGTTTAAAGCCTCAGATTCTAACACAACCCTAAGACTGACTGAATGACTGAGTGCTGGCTTTCAATGCAAGCAAAGTATCGAACATTCATTGAAAAATCTGCTGATTATATGCGTTCACAAACTTTTGTGAATTTTGGTGTCAGTAAAAATAGTTGGGTTGCAGTGTATTGCAGTGGATTGCCGTGAATCGCAATGATTCGCATAGTGTTTGGCACTCAGGGCTGACTCTCCAGTGTCTCTCCTGTGCCTATCCTCTGGCTGTGCACTGCTTGGCACTGCTTGGATCCCCTCCAATGGTTTACTAATAAAATGTTGACACTTGAAGCATGATTTGATGAGAACAGCACTCATCCCAGTTGTCCTACAGAAGTGCGATCTCACACTCCATCCACACTTTGACTTATATTTACATAAAAGTTGCGTTCAATTGCATTCAAAATGATTCCAATGGCCAGACATTGAGTATAGCTTTGAGTAATTGCATTGTGTGTCGAACGATAGGATGCATAATGTAATGATAGAGAAGATAGCGAAACAAGAGATGTATGGATGAGTTATGATTAGTTTAAAGTGTTTCAGACGGAAGGCAATGAACCCAATTATGAATTTGTATATAAATGGCTGCATTAGAGCCGAGCAATAGAGCCGAGCAATAGAGCCGAGCAATAGAGCCGACACTGTGCTGTATTGCAAGCTCACCACTGCCGGAGCACAATAAGCCATTAAATTATCGAATCTTATTGCACCGAACGATAGCAGTCAGGAGTGAGCTGTGAAGCCTGTGCTGCCTGAGCTGCCTGAGCTGCCGGTGCCATACTATGCCATACACTCGACTAGTGGCTCGGCTGTGGTGAGCAGTGATTGTACACCACCTACAAGTTATATAATAGAGTTATATAGTTATAGCAAGTTGTGAAACGGGTAACCATAAGCAGCATATTTCATATCGAGCTTAGCACTCATAAGCACTCATAAGCAGCTCAGACTCGGCTCACAAGTGAGACTCACCGCTCGAATCGCAACTCAGACCAGAGCTAATCAGAAACGAGTCTTTTGTGAGTCTCTTCACTCTAATGGCAAACGAATGCAATGTATTTAATAAATCACTTTTAATGATAATTATATGCTAAATATTGTGCTGTTTTGCCCCCAATCACTAAATGTAAGCTCTATTCTTAACCATTAGGGGAAGACGGAGCTGAAGGCGCAGACGGTGCAGAAGGTCCGGAAGGTACAGAAGTGGCAGAAGGGGCCGACGGATCAGAAGGTGCAGAGGGAGCTGAAGGAGCAGAAGGAGCAGAAGGTGGTGGTGCAAGCACTCAGTCCAAACAGATCCAAGATGACCAGACCATTGATGCCACTGATGTCACTGATGCCAACGCCACTCCAATTGGACAGCACTGCGTCACTCCTGCACCACAACAAAGTGCTTCTGATACCGAGGATAACGCGGTTGACCGCAAGAATAAAAACAATAATATCAGTAATAATAAGAAGAGTAATAATAACTCCGATGACTATAGAGATGCGCAAAAAATTAAATACGAGCCTCTTATTAGACACCAGAGCTTGACTTCTAGTGACAGTGCTCTCACTTCACCGCTCATTAACGCCAACCATAGCTCTGCAGAGTTACCACAGACTTACCTGAGCTCGAAGTCTGCTCGCAGTGAAAGTGATAAAACTTCTAACAAACTATTGAAAACTGTTCCGATGGAAGTGGAAGAGGTCGTGACACCACTTGATTTCAGCTTCAAAGCTAACAACAGGTCTACACCGAAGCCGACAGTCAACGGACCTGACTCTCTATCCAAAGGCCACAAAGAAGAGAATCGCAAAAGTGACTCTCCTCTGGACCTAACAGTAGGAAAGAGACCCTCAACTCAGTTATCTAAGTCTCCAGTGTTGGCCAAAATTCCGCGCTTCGATTCTTCGAGTCCTTGGAACTATTCTGTACCGCGGGCTCTCACTCCACCCAAACAGTTGGGCATTCAGTCTCACAATGACATGACAACCGTTTGGAACGGAAAACTCAAGAATAATATATTGTCATCAAAGATATCATCTCCGTCTTCATCTCCCTCTTCCTCCACATCTCCCGGAAGGGTATCTGCAGGCAGTCATAGCGGTCGACAGAATCCATGGCAGACTCAATGGATCAACAGAAGCAGCGAACAGACCCGCGATGTGTTCACTTGCGTCTGGTGTAAAGAGTCGTTCCGTAGTTTGGCCGAAATGACTGATCACATGAAGAAGTCTCCTCGATGCGGTATGGCTGGCATGCAACACGCGGCCACCGCCACACAGGCCGCAAGCGTCAGTCCCAGCAGTGGACCGCCTCATACCTCACACCAGGCGTCCACTTCGATACCAAAGGAACCGATCAGTTCGTCTGTTTTGGCCAAAAACAACGTCGGACTGCCGCGGAAGCTGGTCAGGGGTCAGGATGTGTGGTTGGGACGAGGGGCTGAACAGACCCGACAGATACTTAAATGTGAGTTCGTTCGCAACCAATAATTTATGCGATATTTTTAATTAATTTTAGTGACCTTTCATTTCGTGCAATACTTTTTTGGATAAGAGTTCAGTTATTTTGAACACAAAGTGAACCAAAGGCATAGCTTTAGGTTTAGCTTTGACTTGATGATTGTTTAGCTCTCATTGAAATACATTTAATAAATTAGGTGAACATTAGTTATACGAAAAGCGTGATCAGTGATCACTATTATAACTATTGAATGTTGAATATACAATATATAATATATAATGCATTGCGATTATGCAGTTTGCGATATGTGTGCACTGTATTGACTGCAATCTGACTTAAGTGCAGGCTTTCATCTTCGCATCAGATTATTTATCGCAAGCATCTCTCTATGTCAAACATCTTTGGAAGAGAGCATTAATTAAAATTTGATAGCGTTTAAGCATTTTAATTGTTGCAACAGTTTTGCTCGAATCCAGTTGTTTAGCATTGAGCGAAGGTTTGAAAAATTGAGCTCTACTTTCCTAGTGATTGCCTGAGATCGCAAACTCAAAGATTGATTATAATATGACAAATAATAAATATGATTAAAGCAAAATAAATAATCGCTTATTTAAAACTATGTGAATAATAACCCGAAGGCTTGAGAAGAGATTTTTCTTCTTCTCTTTGCCGAGCAATAAAATGATTGGGAGTTTGTGTTCGTTATTTTCATTTGAATATAAGTCATATAAATTATTTGAGTTAATAATTAGTTATAATAATGTTTATAATGTTTAACTAGAAATTTATGAAACGAAACGCGATTTATAGCCGCAGTCATAGTAAGTCAGACTTAGCCGTAGTTGTGATGCCGGCAATGGCGAGCGGGCAGTGAGTGAGGGCCGGCATTGATGAGGCATAGAGAGGGCACAGAGCGAGCACTCCGTGCGCTTACAGTTTGCTTACAGTGCATCAGAGCTGAGGCAAACTGAGCCCATCTCAGGCCCAACCAAATTGCTGTCTAATGACGAGCGATCATAAATATCAGTAAATGGCATCAAATTTTCAGTTCAAGACTTTGATTTAGTATCAGAAGAGAAAGAAAAGAAGTGTTCGGATCAGTAGTGGCACTGAAATTGAAATTCTTGAGAGAAAAGTCAATATGTGTTCATAAGCGAAGTCATCTAAATCTTAGTTTATGGCCGAATGTTAGCCAATCTTAGCCAACAGTGTCTGAGTGTGTATGCAATGAATTACAAGACTGTCTTAATTGCTTCGATAGGCATGTGGTGCGGACAGTCGTTCAAGACGTTGGCAGACATGACAACTCACATGAGAGTCACTCAGCATTACACAAATATCATAAGTCAGGAGCAAATCATTTCGTGGCGAACACCTGAAGACAAGTTGACTCAAGCTCAGGTCAATGCGGTGCTCACCTGTAAAGTGTGCGATGAGGCGTTCGGCTCGCTCAAGGAATTGTCATATCATATGGTGAAGAACGCTCACTATAAGGAACACATCCTAAGGAGTATCACCGAAGGTGGACACGGCCGCCGCCGCCAGACTAGGGAGCGCAGAAAGAAGTCACTGCCCGTCCGCAAACTGCTCGAACTCGAGAGACGCGAAATAACCAAAGAGGAAAGGGATGAGAGCGACAGCAGTGCGGCTTCGGGCGGACCGGCCGGTCAGCTCATTCAATGTGATGACTGTCATGAGAAGATCGAGGCCAAGAGTTTCATCTCCCACATCAAGTTATGCAAGGCACAGGTGAAGCTGGCCATGCGCTCGTTCAAGAGCGACAAATCACCCGAACGGGTTCGCTCCCCCTCATCCAGTGGCTCACGTTCAGGGCCTCCCAGTCGTGGACAGACTGTCAGTCCTCAGGTGGAGGTCAAAGGGGAAGCCACTAATAGTGAAGCCAAAGCTCATTCCGGATCTGAAGCCAAAGAAGAGTCGTCTGACGCTCAGAATGAGACCAATTCCAACCCAAATGAATCGACTGCTTCTGGCTTTGGATCAGTTCTGAATGCCATCGAAAGACTCATTGAAAAAAGTTTTGATCCAAAGACTCGAAAAACGCAATCGACTGGTATTCTTCAGCGTCTGGGCATCGACGAAGAGGTCTGTCCTCCGTGGCAACACATGCCTCCCATGCCGTGGAACCGCAATGGCGGTCAGTCTCACGAGTACTTCACGGACGGTCGGGCCAGCAGTCGGAGTAGTGGACACCAATCAAGCAGTCCATTGCCTCACGAGCTTCTAAGGGAGAGCAACGGCTCCATCAGTAGTGCCGACTCTTCCAATTGTGATGACTCCAACAGTTGCAACAGTTTGACCAATAATATGGGCATATCGTTAAAGTCTAGTTCCGGTTCCGCTCTGAGGTCTTCACCAAAGCTTTCATTCCCGATATCATCGCTCATCTCAAGCAAAGCCGAAGAGGAATCTGAACTGAAGACGAAGAGTCCAAAAGGCGACAGCCATTCCCATTCCACTAACTCTAACCCTCCAACGCCTCAATCAGTTTCTGGAATCAAAAGTGAAAACCAAATCAATGATAAGTCGAGTGATAGTGAAGACGAAAAGAACGAAAGATGTTCGGTTGAAGAACGTCTTTCGTCGCCAATGGATCTGAAGACCAACAGTGAGAAGAAAGATCGAACCGGTGGTAGAGATACAGGATCTCCGTCTGACAAATCGGACAAAAAAAGTGATGATATTTCTACCGGTGTTGTTAATTGTCGGGTCAAAGCCGAGGCCAAGAAGTCGAGCTGTGAATCAGATACATTTCATCCTTTGATGCAATTGCAAAAACTTCTGGACAAAACGGATTCGGGCAAAAGCAAGACTTCGAGTTTCAACACGACCAGCAATAACAATGTAGGAGTGTCGCCATCACTTCTGGCCTTCACCTGGGCCTGTAATGAGGCGACCACTTCGATGGCCCAGAGCTCGGCACCGATCAGCGACGACAAGCACCACAAGAGTGAACATCCAATTAAGTGTCCCTATTGTGAAGCCTCGTTCAACTCAAAAGGTGCGTTTCGCCACCATTTCAGTAAGGCGCATCTCAAGGCCGACAAAGGCCACGATTTGGCCAACAGTACCGGTTTGGCTAACGCCGGCAACGGCGACCACCACAGTGGGGCCAGAGATGGCAACGGCAGTGGCGCCGCGTCGGCCAATAGTGAGACCAACATCGTCGCCAACGAGAGCACACATTCCAAGTTCTTGAAGTACACAGAGTTGGCAAAACAGTTGTCCAGTAAATATGTGTGATTTGCATGACATGACATTACATCAACTATCGATCTATTGATAATATAGAAGAGTAGGAGAAGATTATATTATATATGAAAATATGAAAATATGTTGCAAATCATTGAAACAGTTGCAGAAATGTTGGGAACCGTTCAAAAGTGTTCACAAGTGTTCATTTGCACAGTTGTTCGATAGGTTGGACGCGTTAGACCTGATTATTGAAAGCTCACTGTCATATCATTAATTTTTAAGAAGAAAACTATAGATTAATAACACTTATAATCGCTATTATTATAATTGATAATTAAAAATAATAATTAAATTATAAATTATGAAGAATTTGATTGCAGTTTCAATTGTGAAAATAATTATTGCAATATTTGAATATTTGACACATTTTTTGTCGATGTTTTTAAATGTAAAATAATTGAGACTTTAAATGACTTAATAGAATACAATAATAGTTGAAACGAGTTATTCAATGATTCGACGATTCAATGATTCAATTAATTCAATTGAGACAACACTTAATTTGGCGCATATATTGACGTAAATCCAATTCAGATTCAAATAATTGTTTGACTTAAACAAAATGATAACATATTTGAGCCAAAGTTACAATAAGTTCTATTGTTTTCTTTTGCTCTTCCATGTGATCACCACTTCATTAGACGCCAATCATTTCAATCAATTTTAATCATTACTTCTATTTTCAATTCTTGATTCGATTGATTCAATTCATTTGTAAATATCGATTCGATTATAATTTATTACTGAAAATAAAAATTTGTTCATTAATTCCATTTGATTGACTCCTGTTTTATCGAAGCGTTCAAAGTATTAAACAATTGTCAAAATAGTCAAACACTTTGATTGAAGACTTGCTTTATTGAAAGAACAGGAATATGAGTAGAGTTGGCAAATGACGCCAAATTTTCCAAGTTGACGTGACGTGACATGACGCGTCAACTTGAATAAAATATATCCAAATGTTGACCAAAAATGACATAGAATTTCAGTTTTTGCACTATTTTAAGATAATTTCGGCTAATCTAGGTTATTAAAAAGGGAAAAGATAAGCAATAGAAGTAATAGAACATTTTTTGACGCTATTTTTCACTAATTACAGAAATGTATAGTGAAATCCTATTTAAATTTGACGTCTCTTAGCCGTTGTCAACTGAAGGCGTCACGTCAAGTGCCCAACTTGACGTGACCTGACCTGACTTGATGTTGCCATCTCTAGATATGAGAGACAAGTAGAGAGACGGAGAGGATGTGGAAGAGTGAGGGAGACTGTGAGAGAGCGCACGAGTGAGCCGGAGAGCGGTGGAGATGCCATAGGGAGAGAATGTTGTGATAAGTTATTCAATATTTGATTGTCAAACTGCAAACACTGCTATAACTGTGAGCAAAGAGAATGTCTTGTTTGAGCGCATAATTGCCAGATTATCTCAGATTTTTCAGATGCTCCTCAACTTTATTGACAGCTCAACGCCAGTCAGTTATTGTCAGTTATTGTCAGTTATTGGGCTCAACTCATATCAAGCGTGACATTTGTCTCATTTCATTTAGCTATGTGTCAGACAAGTGTTTGATTTGATATTTGCTTTTAAGGCTAACTCGAATGCAAATTAATTTTCTTTGTTAACCTAAAATATAGCTTAACTTAACGACTCAATAATTTTGTGATAGATATGGTTTCATATCAATTGCAATATCAGACTAACGAACGGCTCACTACTCACTACTCATATCTCATATAACGATGAGATAACGAACGTCTCTTCACATCTCCGATCTCTGGAATCACTTTCGGTCCGAGAAGTGTCGCTGTTCTTCGGTCTTCAATCTCGTCTGGCGTTCATTTCTTTCACTTCTTCACGTTATGAATCATCTGTAGGGCAATCAAGACTCGGGAGGCGTCACATAGTTGTGCAATGAGAGCGTTGCGGCAATGCGGCAGAGCTCGGATCAAAATAGGCCAGAGATGTGGCAGATGTGCAGATGCATGGATTGCAAGCATAATATTAGCTGAAATACAGCTCTGAGTGATTGATGAAATGCCATCGTTTGTGTCAAACCAGGACTGATATATGGAAAGGGGAAACAAACGCAGAGCTCAGGCTTTAGTCAATCTCGAGTCTACAGTGTCTGCACTGAGTACGTGAGGCTGTCGGGGCTGCGGTGGGGGCAGAGGGGGTCGGCAGGGGAGGGGAGTGCAATGGCAGTGGTATGAGGAGCATAAAGGGACATATTTCAAATTAGTCATCATAGTGTGTGACAGTCCCGCTCACAATCATATTTTATCTGTCCAGAAGAAAGAGTGACAGACATGCCATTTATATGGAGCACTCATATCTCAAACTTCAAACTTTTCATAGCGTTTCACAGCGTTGGCAGCAGTGGTGGTGTTGGGCACTGGTGTGTCACTCGGCACTGCTCGGCACTGCTCGCCACTGATGCCAGACTCGGCTCTTTCACAGTTGTGTGCGCCCGAAGTACGCTCTGTCGGTCTGTCTCTCTGTCTCTGAGTCTCACTGCCAACCGTGCGATATGATGGACCTGACTCTCACTCTGACTCTCACTGTCTGTTATGCCATACGTGTTAGTCAAAGGTATGGCATAGTATTGACATTTGTTCGTTCAAATGATTTACTGCTAAGACTGAGACCTTTCTCATAACAAAAAACAGACGATTCTTAGTTAAGACCACTTTTATGGCATTGGTGGCAAAAAATGTGGGAAATATTACTTGTTTTGTCGCAATCGGAAGGAATGGAGGAATCGGTGCAATGCCTCAGCTCTCTATGTGCTCTCTATCCGAGCTCTCTATCCGAGCTCTTTAACAGGAGTCGAACACCAGTGAAACACCAGTCCATAGTCACTAGCCTTTAGTTAGCTCTACGCTATTGTTGCTCTTATGTTGTGATCTCTCATTGTATTCATTGATATTCAATACCCAATTGTGGTCTCGAATTAGATTTATTGCTCTTCGATAGCAAAAAAAAAAAAAATATTTTTAAACACAATTATAAAATATAATGTCCGAAGGATCGGAACATTGGTAAGAGTTCGGTCGGTTCTGTTGCTTGTGTGCAGTCAAGGGAGGGATGGAGTTCTGGTCTGAGTCGAGTTGAGTTCAGTAGAGCTAATATTTCATCAATTTATTGACAACTCGTATGCAAAAGCAAATTAATTCTCTTTGAATTAGGTTTGAGTTCAAGCGATTTAACGATCGTTTTGGGAAATTATCAAAAGAGTTGCTCAGCTCTTATCGCTGAGTCTATCGGAGGCACAGCCTTTTGATTATTAATAACTGCAAATATCGCGTTCGATAAGATTAGCGCTGACATAGAGGACTGAGACGAGTGAAGCGAGTGAGGCGACTGAGAGCAATGAGACCAATGAGTCCATCAATACCTCACCAGTTGGCCCGATATTGTCTTACGTCACTCTCAGGCCGTTCCCGACGCCACTATCGGCACCGAAAGACAATTCCGATGATAAACGACTTTAATCTATTCATAATATTATTTAATTTGTGAATTTCCAAACATATAATTCATTTGATGCAAAGATGCAAAGTATCAATAAATCAGTTTTACTATAATAGGGATTAAAATCTTTGGGATATGTCGGACCGCTTCCAACGCTTCCAATGCTTCCATCACTGCCATCGCAGGCATTGCTCCATTCCTTTCCATTCCTCTTCCCTGCAATAAAAGCCCGGAATATTTATTTTTATGTTTTAATGATTCAAATTTCGTTAAATACATTCAGCTTTCACTCAGATTATCAAACTAATTGAAGTTTGCAAACAGAGATTAGCGGAAAACTCGGTCATAAACACAAATCTTGCTGTCGTTGGCGTCTGGGCTCAGGTTTGACGTTACGGTCGAAATTAGGTTCGGGTTTGTTCCCGACTTCGCTCTCCAATCATGAATGTCAGGTTTGAATACAA
>JAQGCD010000201.1:0-12363 GCA_034698965.1 Zygoribatula sp. | reverse complement strand
CCTTGGCTAAATTAAATTACTTTCCAATAACTTATTTACAGTTATTGGTGTTGTCATCACTTGTTTTGAACGATTCAGTGCTGGCGAGTGAGGGCGGGGATGGCAGGGATGGCATCAGCTGACGGCTCGCATCGATTGCCTCATCGATATTCATATATATTTGTATGTATTGAACGAGTTTTGACATAATTTTATTGCATTTATTAGTTGATATGAATAATTGAATATTCATCAATTTCATAGATGATCAATGATCATATCCAACAGTAAATGTCTGCCTTAGTCTATCGAAACAAATGACTGCCCTATCAATGCAATGGAAAGCACTCAATTAGAACTTACCTGAACTTTTAATTATTAATGATAACTTATCAACATAATTCTAATTGGAAATAAAATATTCAAATTAATATAGGACCTACTCTTCAATTAGTATATATTAAGTGAGCTATTCGTAAGTTTATTCAATGGTTTTCCAAAATTGCAAACTCTTGAGGGAAGTCTGA
This sequence comes from Zygoribatula sp., assembly GCA_034698965.1. Lineage (NCBI taxonomy): Eukaryota > Metazoa > Arthropoda > Arachnida > Sarcoptiformes > Oribatulidae > Zygoribatula > Zygoribatula sp. The sequence goes on along the minus strand of JAQGCD010000201.1, from coordinate 11,857 downwards.
GGCAATCATTGGATACAAATTGTACCCAATGATTGTTGTATCAGTTGTATCATACAACTGATGCGAAATCATTTCAAAGCATTTAATAAACAAATGAGTTATTGATTGCGATTTATTAATAAATAGGAAACAGTAATAAAACAGAGAATATCGTTGATTAGCATCAATTTGGCGACTCTTAGCGTTGTTTGAATAAAATAAACTCGAAATACATTTCAAATGTGATGAGCATTTGAACTCAGGTCAGGTCAGTCGACCCCAATCTATCATTTCTATACATTATATCGATGTCATTACTCATATACAGTTCTATCGGTTTCGTTGCACTTCTTTGGCGATCAATACTTCGGCGACGATTCGAAAACATCCGGACATTCATTCATAAGACTAATGAAAGACTCGCTTATGGGTCGACAATCGAGAGTTTGTAAAAACAATTAACAAATAAAGTTAAGTATTGAGGACTGGCTTTAGTTGACTCATAAATGACAGTTAGAATTATTTTCGTTTTGATTTCTTCCTTAATCTTAAACTTCATAATTATCGTATAATTACTATCCAACTAATCGTTGATTAAATGCTTGATTCGAAATTCAATTTAAATATATATGTAGGGATCAAAAGATTTAAAGAATTAAATTAAAATAAATCTAAAAATATTAAATAAAATTATTGCACACAAAACGAAACGCTTTTGAAAAATCTTAAATCATTCAAAAAGACATTTAAATTAGAAACGAAAGAAGGAAAGTCCCGATCGTTAGGATCGAAGCACTTAGTGGTCAAACTGGTCTTCTGAATGTCGTCAAGTCCTTCGCAATTGTATACGAATTGCGGAATAAAAACATTGAAAAATGTTTGGAAGTCGACTGAAGCCATGTTATAGACAACGGTGTATAAATCGTCTTGAAGTAAGACAAGAGACTTGTCTAACATCGTCTGAATGAAGAGAAACAAAAAGTGTTTTGCCATTGTCTGCCGGAATATCTCTTTCTGATAGAGCCTCAGACGAGTGTTCAATATCTCCAAAGCGTGTAAATTCTGTTTGAACACTGATATGTCGTTCTGGAGGAATGATTGAGCGAAGATATTCATTATGTGTACGAATGCTTCGGCGTTCTGAAGGACTTCCGACTTCTGCTGTACACCACCAAAGTTAAGGTTGAGGACTGAGTTGTTCGGGTAAAAGTACTTCCAATTGTTTAGAAGAAGATGGAATAGAAATTCATACAAAGAGCTCTTCAGTAGAGGACAGTCCGAAGAGACTATTGACGGACAGATCTGATCGAATGCAAAGCTTATCATTCCAGGCAATAGAGACTTGAAGACAGAGCCCGGCTGTTGAACAATGAATGTCAACATTTGTAAGAATCTTGGGATCACTTTTGTTCGGATCATCGGTTCGGATGTCATTCCATTGGAATTATTCGAAAACAATTTAAGCATCAGTTGAATAGTTTTCTCCACGAATTGAAAACTTATCTGATTTCTCAAGACATCGAAAACAGTTGTGAATAGTTGGAGACAATTCTCAGAAATCATTGCATTTGTATAATAAGTGGCGAAAAAATTAATGAATGCTTCTAAAGTTGTTTGTATGCTTTTAAATAATAACTGTTTTGTTCGCGTCGGCGACTCTTTGTGGTTGTCGACGATGTCTGTGAGCAAAACCAAAGACCGGCATATATGCGACTCATTGTTGGCGCGCAGCGAACCGTTCGGAATGTGGGAACTGTCGAAGATATTCTTAAAGGGCTCGACTGTGGCTTCAATTAGAATGTCGTGATATGAAGTTCTTGAGTCCCAGTTCTGAGGGTTGTCACCGACCAGATTGAACCAGGGAAGTAAGATTATGTTGGAGAAGGAACGACACAACAGTTTCTCGACTTCGACACTCATGTCCGGAATAATAACCTCCTGAAAGGCAGTCGTCGTGTTATCACATCTTCTGATGAAAGAGCAAACTCTAGAGAAGAGCATTTGAACGGAGGGCAGACTGAGGAGAAAAACTGGTCGAATATAAGTGGCGACGGAATAGAAAAGATGGACAGCGCTGTGAACCACACAATTGGTGTAGAGCTTGTGGTTGACGGCAGTGGTCGCACTCCTATCACAGGTCATCATTTGAATGCAATTGTCAACAATCGCTGATATTATACCAGCGCTATTGGTCTGGTCTTCGCTGCAGTATTGCTGCAACCAATGGCTGAACGCTTTGATTGTAGCCATCAGTTGAGCGCAAACATCTATGAATTCGTTTGTAAGCAGTTTTTGTTTATGGAATTGGCTTTTGTTGAACACAATTAAGGCCTGAATTAGTTTTTCTAATAAGGCTTTGGTCGTTATGAACCAACGGTTGAAGTTTTCTCCGGTTATGTGTTCTGATAAACGGCCCACAAGTCTGAGTCCTGTCGACAGATCTCGTAAAGTGCAGTGCAGTCGACAAATGTCTGTTTCCGATAGTTTCGAAGCTATCATCTTATTGTCATTGAAATGAGAACAGTTTTCCAAAGCGAAAAACGATATCAAGTTTTCATTATATAATTGTGTGACGACTTCGTATGTCTCCAACGGATACATATCCGCTATATTTGCTATTACTTCGATGCAAGTGTTGGAAAAGTGTTGCCATTCAGTCATGAAGTCGTCGTCGAGGCTTTCGTTATCCAATTGATCCAATGATCTTTGATTATACTTGAACTGAATCTTGTGGCTCAAATGAATCAATAGCGAGACTATCGGCTCTTTATAAAGACTAAGGATTTGGTCCATTTGTTTCGAGTCGTGTTTAATTTTGAGACTCAAATAGTCAATAAATATGTTCCAGAGCTCGAGTGCTGAGAGAAATGACTCATAATTTGATTGCTTGAATGTGTATTCGAAGAGGAGTCCCAATAACTCCATTATAGGAAAGGTAGGCATCTTCTCGAAGCGCGGCAAATGTCCGCTAATGAAATAGCGCAGGAACTCTGTGAATTTGCTGATATACTCCTCGTCCATGCCCTCCAAAGGAGAGACATTTGTCTCACTAGCCGATGATTTCGTTAGTTTTCTTAACAAATGGAATGTGTTTTGAAAGATGTTATAAATGAACTCATTTGTTTCACTATTTGTCGAACATTTGGCCATTAATTCGTTTATACAGTTCATGGCCAACACTCCCAACCGTAGTGATGACACATTCTGGGAGCCAACGATGTTGTTGTTTGAGCCGAATGTCGCGAACACAAAGACCGCGGCCAGAGTTGAATTATTTATTTGGTGGTAACAGTTCAATGGCATGAATGCGAAAACTTGAGACAAACACAACAAAACTTGAGACGATATCTCAAGCGATTCTGAATCCATGTCTGGCACTGTTTGAAGAAGTCCTCTGCGAAGACTTGATTCAAATGCATTGCACAAAACATCTAAAAGGATTGAAATAATTAAAATCTTATTTGCAATAAATTATTATTAAAACATACCTTTAGTAATAGATTGATTAGACTCAGGGTTAGGGCTCTGGGATGGTGAAGGAGGAGGGGTTGCAGTCAGAAAATTGCAATGTTTGTCGAGAATCAGTTCCATTAGGTTAGTCAACGACGACAAGATATTTGGCAACTCTGAGACCAAGTGCTTATTTAATTCAGCCTTTCGTTGAGCGCAAACATCGTCTCGAGATTGATTCAGTTCTTCGACTGTTGTCTTCAGCAATATCAATGCTAAAGATATTGTGCTCTTAGACTGAAATAAGTCCAAAACATTTTGCATGAAATCGGGATAATTGTTTGGCCAATCGAATCGGGCGATAGTCACCAAGAGTTTTGCAGTTTTGTTGCGGACAAACGGAGCCATCGATTGATGGCATGTCAGCAAATAGTTCCAAACGGACAGACGTTTGTCGCGTTTGTCGGACCCCAAAGAGTGCCATTTGAGGAGAATGTGATTCTCCAGAACTGATAGACAATACATTTGCGTGAACTCGTTGTCTGTTTGGGTGAGATATTGAAGACACTGATCCCAACAGTTGTCTTGTTTTGCGAACTGATTCAGAATTACTTCGATTTGTCGTTTCCTGTCATTGGTTGTCGACTCGTGAAAGAACTCACTCATCAGTGCTTCCAATGATCGCAAACACTCGGAAGAATTCATTTTGGCCTTTGATTAAGAATCGCTTTAAGTCTTCCAATGAAGAGTATTATAATGTTGTAAACGATATTAGTTTTGATGGTTTCAAGGATTGAGTAATCAATCGATTCTACGGTTAACTCATTTTTGGTCAATCTGTCGATTGATTTGTCGTTTTCTAACTTCAAATCCCATTAAGTGAGCAAAAAATTAGACAAAACATCAATTAATGAATTGAAAACAAATTTCACATTTCATTAAAGTTATTCAATAACTCAAAACATAATACATTTTGATTTAATTATCAATTAATCTATACATTCAATGATCAAACGTTCAATGAAATGAATGTGTTATGCAATGAACGCCTATTTTCACTAACTTTACTCAAATGCTATTACTTTATTCACATTTAATCGAAGCCCTATTAGAATGGATTTTATTTTTTTAAAGACAAAAATTTAAACTAATTAAATGCAAAATAAAACTAATGCATTATATTTAGTATTTTACCCAATAATTTCCGTATTTTAAATGGTTTTTGATGATGAAAAGTAATTATTTTGTCGCAGACATCGGGAAGGGAGTCAAAGTGTCCGAAACCCGACGCAAGATATGTTTGTGAAGTGCACTTTGCGCTGCTCTCTATCGGTGATTGTCTGGCATTTAAATCCCAAAACGTGTTTCAGTGATGGCACGCGAAAACATCAACAAAGTGGTGAATCTGGTCTGCGATTCGGGACCGTTCATCGTTGGTACTAAGATCGAGGTGAGTCTCTCCAGCATTGTCTTTTGAGGCAATATTAACATTCTTACTTATATTAGAACTTGGGAGAGAATATCTATACTTTGCCCGAAGTGGTCGCCGAAATAAAAGATGAGGCCACCCGTCAAAGACTTCAGGTTCTTCCTTACGAATTAAAATTTCGGGAGCCGTCGACCGAAGATATTCAATTTGTTGCCAATTTCGCCAAAAAGACCGGCGATTTCAGCCAATTATCAACGACTGATATCAAAGTTATTGCATTGACATTAAGACTTGAAAAAGAGACCAATGGCGACAAAAATATCAAATCTCAGCCCGAATTAACCCGAATCGTTCCCAAGACCAAAGTCTCTTCGGATAAACCTTTGGCTGGTTTTTATGGCTTCCAGAAGAAAGACAAAACAAATCAAGTTAAGCCTCAGGCGGCTGAAGATAAAGAAAAAGGCGATAAAGATGTAAATGATGAAAACGATGAGACCAGCGAAGATAACCATAATGATGAAGATGGTAATGAAGATTCTGAGAAAGAAGAGGAAGATAATTCTGAAGAGGGTTGGATTACGCCACAAAATTTAGAAGAAGTTCGCAAACAAATGATGGGAATCAAAGTGAATGATGAGGTCGAGGAAAAGATGGCGATCGGGTGTCTAACGGGAGACTATGCGATGCAGAATGTGTTGCTTCAAATGGGTCTCAAAGTGATCAGCATTAGAGATGGTCTTTGCATCAGACAAACCAAACAATATGTTTTGCGATGCTTTGCATGTTTTAAGATAACCACAAAGTCTGACAATCAATTTTGTGACAGCTGTGGTAACTTCAAAACATTGAAACGCGTTGCCCTCACTATTAAAGAGGACGGCACTAAAGAAGTTTTTATAAACTTCAAGAAACCTATTAACATAAGGGGCACTAAATATTCACTTCCGACTCCCAAGTCGGGCAAACACGCCAATAATCCGATTCTTGTGGCCGATCAGCCGATTCCTCAGCAAAGAAAGACTAAATTCGCGGTCGAGGAAAAGAAAAACCTGAACTCAGATAAAATCCTGAATGACCCGGAATATGTCAATCGTATCAACCCGTTCGCCATTAACGATGTCTATAGCAGAGGCTCAAGAATTAACACAGTTTTCCGAAGAAGAGTTAATCCGAACGAAACTCGGAAACCGACCGGAAATCGGAAAAAGAAGAAAAATAGAGTTTAATATACAATAAACAATTGATTTATTTTATCTTAAAGTTGAACAATACTTCTGTAATGATCGCTATATTGCATACATTTTCAATAGTCTTACATTAATTTACAATAAAAGCACACATTTTATCGTGTTTTTCAATTAATCTTATTTTCAATGAATTTATAATAAGATCTGAAATTGTTTTGCAATGTTTGGGATGCTTTCGGTTTCTGACTGCGTTCTGGCGTTCACTGCGACCTACGGGTACTCACTATCAGTATGTATGACCTCTAAATCGATGCATATATTTATAAATTAATTGAAAAATACAATTAAAAAGGAATGGAATCTTCAAAACCGATGTATTAAATCGTAAATCAAATACAAGTTTAGCTCATTTGTCAACTCGTGTCTCAGTAACCAAACAGTATTACAAATGTTATCAAATGAGTCGAAGCGGCGACGCGTCCGACCCGACCGTCCACAGCTCGCATTCGGTCGGCAGTCGGAGGTCGGCCTTCGATTCGGTCATATCAGGCGATATTCAATGTGTTCAATATTCATAGAAATTGAAGGCGCTCTCCATGTGATCAGAGAATCAGTCGAAGAGTATTATTAATGGCCGAGAAAGTCCTCTTCACACCTCTTCAAGCGTTGTGTTATCGAGTTATCGAATACGGATTAATAGCTCTGACATAACTCAATTGTCATTACAATTCATCATACAGTTTGATGAGCTATTTAACCTTAACCATGTTATTAGCACTTTTAAGCAGTAACCAAAAGCAATGACTAAAAGAACACCACATACTATGTTGGTAATCATTATTAATACAGTACACGATGTCGGTATGCCAGGTGTTGATTTAGAGCATGTTATTTAAGAGATAACGTCTAATGAATTTTGGGTGTTTATGTAAATTTATAATTTTAGCATAAAATTGCTGATTTGTTTTGATTTGTATTCGAGATTAATATAAAGAAGTCTAACGTTTTATCACTAAAATTATTACAAAAATAGCGTAACTAAAAAATTAAATGGAGTGACCAGATTCATTTTTACTAGACCTTTGGAATATATTTAATAAATAGCCTAATTGAATAATAACTATCTGTAAACAGCTGTAGAAGTTAAATTGAATTGTCCTTGCTAAATCGGCAAGATAGAAGTCAACCTTTGACCTTTAGACTATAGAATACCCTCTCTTATTTATTTAAACAGGTCATACCTGTAATGCTGGTAACTCTAAAACTATGCCCAACTAAATAATCAAGTTTACCACTTTTGAGACTATTTAATGAGGCAAATGTCAATATAAATTACAAATATATTAAATTAGGCACGCTAATTTAAATAGAAAATTAGTTTTAGCAATTAGTTGAACTCAGAAAGATCCTGATTGAAGAAAATTGTAAGAAATTTGTAAGAAAATCAAAATTCCTTTGATCTTAAAACCAAAAATAAATTTTTCCATCAAAAGAAACCGAAATAAATGGAAATAACATTTGAATCTCAAAACAGTGGAACAAAATTTGAATTTTTAATTGCAATCCAGAGATAACTCAATTAAAAGCGTTTATATTTTTAGGCGAATAGTCTTTTAATTAAATTAAAGGTGAAGTAAAAGCCAAACTTAAATCATGAATTCAATGCACATTCACTGCCAAACAAAGTGAATTCAATACTTGATTAGAATTATTAACAAAAATAAAACTTTATTTATTCAGAGAAAAGAATTTTTAATTTTTCCTCATTTAAAGTCGTTTCACTTTTAGTTTACCATATTTTCTATTGAATACTTTCTTCTTATACGAGACTCATTGGAAAACTCAAAATAGAGAGACATTAAATAACTTTTAGTCTTATATGGTTTTCTCTGAACCTACCGTAAAACCCCGCCTACACATAACATGTGTCTACAATTAAGAATTCTAATTCCTTTTCAAAAAATGTTTTCATGAATTTTCGGCAATATTTTCGTGGATTAAAAACTCAGATTATTTATAGATTAAAACTGTATTTACAAACGAATTGATAGCAATCAGTAGAGTCGGATGTTTTCATTAGAGCCCAATCTATTGAATCAAATGATCATTAATTTCAATGTTCGCCCACTCTATCAGTCATTACTGTCTTATCTCTATCTCTTGATTACCGAACTATTTGTTGACGACTTGTATTCACCCGAAACAGAGCTCAATTCGGATATCGAGCTGAAGGCGGACAGGAATGGCGAGAGAGGTAGGGATGAGGCCAGCGATCAGCTCTACGATACCGACAACAATAGGATCGCTAACATTAATAACAATAATAATAAGCAGAACATTAGGAGCGAGTCATCAGAGAATGAGGACACCGATGATGAGGAAGTGGACGACGAGGAAGAAGACGAAGCGCTGACCACCGATGACGTCAGCCATGAGTACAGCGGCGACAGTAATAACGGTTCGCGAATCGATGTCTTCTATAACGACAACTTCAACACTGATTTCGATGACGACAGCGATGGTCAGTCCAATGACACTGAGGTCTTCGAGAGCAAAAAATCGAAGATGGACACTAACCAGAACGGTAATTATCTGACCGGAAGAAGCGCTGATGGTATCAGACGCCTGGGTCTGTCTATGGCCTCGGAAAAAGTTCGGGACATTCACGGCAATAAGATCAACATTGAAACTGATCCGCAGCAACCGAGCTATGACGAGGCCATCGCGTCGGTGGTCGACGAGATGGGCGGCATTCACATACAAGACGGGCCTTTTTCGCTGCCCAACAAGAACCAGATCCACAGCTTTGGACAGCTACTCAACTACAACGACAAAGACTTCGGTTTCATTGAGAAGATCACTGCCGATAGACGGCCAGTGGTTAGAGTCACGAGAGTCAGGAAGAGAATGCGAACCGACTTCGATGACAGCGCCGAAATCGATGAGAAAAAGAATGAGTTCTTCGGCGATAAAAACCTTAAGAGTCAATACGTGCCGGTGTTGATAATGGACAAGGAGGACATGATGACAGACAAAGAAGAAAAGATCAGACGACACAGGAGTGATAATAATTTCAAGGATACCAATGACGAGACGCCTTCGGCTCACTTCCAGAGCCAGAAACGACAACAACAGCAACACTTCGCTCTGACCGCTGCCATTCCGGTCGCCCTTTCCGAGAAGGACTTCAACAAAAGTCTGGAGTTGAGAGGATTTATGGCCGGTCGGGATGACGGCGGGCAAATGGTGGCCTTTCCCATCTTCAAGGACATGCTCATAGGTTTGATGACAATGGCTAATTCTTCTTTAATTGGTTATCTTAATTGCCTTCTTCAGGTGATGTTTCGAATAACAATCGCCGAAAACGAGTCCGAATTGTCCAGAAAGTGGTCAGCAGACAGAACGACACCAGAGATGCCATTCCTGTGTCCACCGATGCTCTCCGAACGATCGGAAGCGAAAGATCTCAGTCATCAACACCACCGAAGTCACACCTCCAGAGCCAAAACAGAGCTCTATTGCCGAGAATACTGGTTCCGGACAACCATTGGAACCCATATCTTCCGTTCTACGGGCCTTCAATGTCAAAGATCAAGAAGATCCAGCTCTTGCCACCGATCGGTCCCATACCTGTCCCCGACAAACCCAAACAAGAGCTAATGTCTGTGTTCAGACCAAAGCCCAAACCCCGGGCCGGCCCTTATGTGTTGGACACCGGCGACAACAATAAGCGAAGTCCATTCGATGTTTTCGAGAAACGAGTGGCCAAACCCGCGACCACTAGTCGGCCGTCGGTTCGCATTAACGTTAAGCCAAAGCGTGCGAAGAGTAAGCAAAAGTCAAATAGGAATCAGACGACGACCAGAGCCCCGACAACTGTCTGGAAGGCGAGTTCGAGGCAACCCATTGAGACCACGACACAAGCCTTCATTGAGGTCAGTCCGGATAATAGGCGAGCGAACAATGGGTCGCAACAGAGAAGCCAAGAGTCGGTGAGAATAAAGCTGAATCGGAATGGGAAGCGGTTGAGCCCTAAAGACAGTGAGTGATGGCTTCCACTAATGGTTCCATTGTTTTTCACTTCGACTGTCACTTTGCCTTTCAGACGAGTCAACGCTAACCACACCGACGCCCAGAGACCAACCCAGAGACCGAACCACAGTGCCAAAGGGTCACAACCAACGGGAACAGTTGGTGCTGAGCAATGTGGGACAGCCATTGAACGGCTATGACTACTATGAGATACCGTACATTGAGAACGGAAGTAATCAGACCATCGCTTACTACACGGCCAGTGATCACAGTTCGACCACAACTGCAGCGCCGGTCGAGCACAAGAAAGCGAAATCGGGAACAAACAAGAAAAAGAACAGACCGAAGAAAGGATCATCGGCTGCTGCTTGGCGACCGGCACCTGTATATTCGACCCCTGCCCTCCTCTCAACAGCAGCCAAGTGTACGACCTCCAAGTGCAAGCTTCCCGATTGCTTCTGTGGTGGTACGGGCACACCCAACAACATGCCCGCTGAGACCATACCTCAGATGGTTATGATCACTTTCGACGACTCGGTCAATGATCTCAATTGGGAGATCTATGAGGAAGTGTTTTCGGACCGCAAGAACCCGAACGGGTGTCCCATATTGGGCACCTTCTATGTGTCCCACGAATGGACCGACTATGGACAGGTGCAGACACTTTATTCCAAGGGACACGAAATGGCATCGCATTCCATAACGTAATTATCAATTCTTCAGCATTGTCTGTCTGTCGGAACCTGACTTTTGTTTCCAACAATTCAGGCACAGTTTCGGCGAAAAGTTCTCGGTGTCCAAGTGGAACAAAGAAGTGAACGGCCAGCGAGAGATTCTTCATATGTATGGTGGCGTTGCATTGGCCGATGTCCGTGGCATGAGAGCTCCCTTCCTCCAGGGTGGTGGCAACAAGCAGTTCGAGATGCTATACGAGTCCAACTTCACATACGACTCAACAATGCCAGTCTTCGAGAACTCGCCGCCGTTCTGGCCGTACACACTTGACTATGCCATCAACCACGAGTGCATGATAGCCCCGTGTCCGACCAAGTCGTTCCCTGGTAAGATAACAGGCAATGGGTCATCTCTTTCAAAAATATGCTTGTTTAACAGGTGTATGGGAAGTGGGCATGGTCATGTGGCACGATCTGAAGGGCGGTCGCTGTTCAATGGGCGACGCCTGTTCCAACCCACCAGACGAGGATGGCGTGTATGCAATGCTCATGAAGAACTTTAACCGCCACTATCAATCGAATCGGGCCCCTTTCGGCCTCTACTACCATTCAGCATGGTTCAACACACCGCACCACAGACGCGGATTCATGCGCTTCATCGACCACATCCTGACCAAGAAGGACGTCTACTTCGTGACCAAATACCAGATGATTGAGTGGGTGCGCCATCCGGTGTCCGTCGACCAGATTGAGTCGTTCACTCCGTGGCACTGCAACTTGGACGACCGGCCACCGCCGTGCAAGAGCGCCACCGTCTGCAATGTGGGCTCAAAGAGCGGGTCGCGCTTCCTCAAGACCTGTCAGCCCTGTCCAAAGGCATATCCCTGGGTTGGCAACACTGGCTTCACGCAGAACACCAATACTTGATTTTTAATGAGAAGTTTTAATTTAAATTCAATTCTTTAAACCATTTATAATTGTTTTGAATCGTTTCACTCATTTGACTGAATGCCAAAGTAGTCGTGCATTTCATCGGACGCTTCACTTCAGCCGTCGATTTGTTTCATAGAATTTATTATAATTTAAATTTAATTTTCATTATTAAT
>JAQGCD010000200.1:0-12447 GCA_034698965.1 Zygoribatula sp. | reverse complement strand
CAATGGCCAGACTATAGATATCCGTTTTGAAGGCGTCGTATAACAATTTTTTGTCAGACATCAGTTCGGGTGCCATATATATCTGAGAGCCTGTGATCATACAAAAGGGCATTAGCTTCTAATCATTGATCTAGGATCGAAGGCATTGTCTAAGCTCTTATTCCTTGCTTAGCCATTGATGTATACCTTTATGTGATGAACAAATAGCTTGAGTCTCTGACTGTTCCACCACTTTAGCAAAGCCGAAGTCTATATATTTAACTATTTGTGGTCCACCGCTCTGTTGTTGTCCAACCAAAAGGTTGTGCGGCTTTATGTCTCTGTGAACGATGTGTAATGAATGCAAGAACTCCAGTCCGGTCACCATTTGCCTGAAGTACCGTTTGGCCACTTTCTCTTCAAACGGCGCTTTCTGTCTATTTTGAATCTCATACATGTCTTCACCGTTGAACCACTCCATCATAACCCAGACTTGAGTTTTCTCAGTGTTATCAATGATTTTGAGCACGTTAACCACGTTCTGGTGCGGCCGATCCTTGAGAATCATTAACACATCCATTTCTGCTTTGAGGGTTGACGTCTGGACCGTAGACTTGTATGTGATTTTAAGTGCGATGTCTTGGTCACCAGATTTAGCTCTATAGACATCTGCGAAGTTGCCATCACCGATCTTATGGCTGATCTTTATTTTGAGCTGCGCTGCGAACTCGAAGTTGACATTACTTATAATGTTTCCTCGGGCACTTTGCTTGGATTTCATTCTTTCCATCTATTATTCAAATTTTCGCTGTCTTTGAATATCTGTCAATTTGAATTGAACGTTCAATTTTGGTATTGTTATCGCTCGAGGAGTGAGACAAATGTAGATAAAAATGAATTTCATTTTAGATTAAATTTCTTTCTGTAATCTTTACAAAAATTGTTTTTAATCTTAAGACCAAACTTAATAAGTAATACACAAATTGATTAAATTTATCTTAGCTATCAAGTTCATCAGTCTAAATATAACCATAATTTTAAAAAATTCTCAACCCATTGAGCGAATCATATCGAGAGTCAAATCCCTGATCTGTTGGTTAGAGAAAACTCCGTCCGAGTTCTGTTCGATCATTTGCTTCACTTCGACAATCATCAATGAATCCATTCCCAGTTTGACGAGTCTGGTGTTGGGATCCATTTTGCTCAGATCTCCCACTCCAAGAATATGACTGATTCGTTGCAACAGATTTATTTTGTCGGACGACTTGGTCTCCGCTTTCCTTTCAATTACGACAAAACTCGTGCAAATCGCGTGTTTCGATTGCAAGAACCGATCCAATGCTTGAAGACAGGACGGTATCCTCTGTGGCGCAAAGAACAGCAATGAAAAGTCATCGGACGAACTCATTGTGTCGGCCACTACTCCGACATCACCGATAACACCCCATTGGACAGCCAGCGCTGGTAAGCCGTCGGCTCTCCTCAATTCGCAGACTCTATCGATCACTGAATTACTGTAACCATAATTAGTTTGTCCGACATTTCCGAAACTCGAAACGATCGACGAAAAGCCGACGAAGTAATCCAAGTGAGGACACTTTCTTCGGGAGAGTTGATCCAAGTTCTTGAATGATTTCGACTTCGTGTCGCAAACCCTTTGGAATGACTCTTTAGTTTGATTATCGAAGAGGGCGTCCATAAGAATCATTTGTAAGTGAAATATTCCTCCGATTGGAGACAATTGTTCGGCGCTGTTGAGCAGTATTTCGGTGCCTCTTGAAGAAGAAAGATCTTCATTAGAGATAACAGCTTCAACCCCGCTGTTGGCGAAATTCCTCAGCTTCTTGTGCTGATAAGGCTCTTTCGGCCCTCTTCTTGAGGTGATAACAAACTTTTTTGCTCCTCTTTCAATCATCCATTCGATTAATTCCAATCCCATTCCTCCTAAACCACCGGTAATTATATAGGATTTGTTGGAATAGAAGACAGTTCGCGGAACGGAAGGTATTTGAACCGAATTCAAAGGACCTGATTCAACAACTTCTTCGTCCCTTATCTTAATCAACACTTTTCCCATATGTTTTCCCGATGCCATGAAACGGAATGCGTCTTCGCTTTTGTCAAATGGAAACACTGTTCTCTTCAGTGGTTTGACAACTCCTTTATCGATCCCCTCTTTGATCAATTGATAGAGCAATTTGGTGTCTCTCGTTGCTTTGATGGAACTGTTCTTTCCCCAATCGCATAGAGCATCTAGGTGCACTCCGTGAAAGTTCTTGTTTCTCACCAGAGATGACGAATCTAAAGGGATTGGTGTTATAGAAATTGTGGATACGAGGAGCAATACGAACCGAGTTTGGTGTCGACCGACATATCATATTTTCCGATCTCTAGAAACCTTCCGTTATCGGCCAAACACTCCAAACTTGCCTTTAGCTTGTCGTCTGACAAAGAATTAAGAACCACATCAACGCCCGAACCATTTGTTTCTTGCATTATATGTGTTTTGAAGCTCAGGTCCCGCGAAGAACAAAAGTTGCGTTCATTAAGTTTTGGGAAGATCTTCATTAGGAACTGTCGCTTTTCCATTGAACCAACGCTGATAAACAGCTGACATTTCCTATCTAAACAGATATTGATGGCCGCCTGTCCAACGCCTCCCGACCCCGAATGGATCAGCACTTTCTCTCCTCTCTTCAATTTGCCTCTAATGATGAGACCATAATAAGCGGTGGCATAAACACAAGGAATAGTGGCCGCTTCTTCCATTGACCAGTGATTAGGAATCGGCCATAAGAAATCTAAGCCCTCCACTACGCAAGTGGTGGCCAACGCCTTTGCCGGTGTCATTCCCATTACTCGGTTTTCATTTTCATCTCTCCCGGAGAACTCAATGCCAAGAATGCAGTCCTGAAGCGCTATCTCAGGTGAGAGGGCGTCGGCTGGCAGTCTACCCGTGGCTAACATTACATCTTTGAAATTAAGGGATGAATAATAGACCCGACACATCCCTTCGTTGCCTTTTCGTCCGTTCGGCCAATACTTATGCTGACACTCAAACCATTTGAAACTACTTAAGTCGCCTTTGGTTGTGATATTAAGATAAGAATGCTCTGAAGGGATCGCTTCTGCCATAGGTTTCATTCGGAAGATTTTGTAGAAACCAATTTCATTGCCTTTAATTACATTGAACTTCAAGTCCTTCCTTACGATGTCCCGCATCTGTTGTTCGGTCAATGACTTATTAGTTGAATCATTGCTGATATTCATCAAAAGCCGAACTCTGTTTGCATTCATTTCTCTTTTAAGGCAATTATAAAATCCTAAAACACCATTAGTGGGGTCTTTCTTGGAGACGAGCCATAGGTTGATACCATCCGGTTTCGACTCAATCTCTTGCAAGTCTGACCTGATTTTTTCGATCCAATCGAAGCTGTCATTCAATTCTAAGAAGATCTGATTCTCGACTGACATTTCGTTGACATTCTTTCGAAACAAAAGTGCGTTAACTGTGAATGCATCCGAATAATTTGCAACAAGAACAAAGTTGTTGTTTTCTGCCTCTTGGATCACTTGATCTGTATTCAAGCCGTTTTTGCTCTGACCAAGAAGAGAGGCCACAGTTTGTTCAGCGAATGTATGTTCGCGTCGGAAGATAAAGAGAAGAAAGCCTTTAGGCTTCACAGCGTCAGTGAATGTTCTGAAAGTTTGTTTCAAATCGGCTTTTTGTCTATCAATTGTTGAGTGAATGCCTGCACTCGAGTGTTTATATACAATTAAATCCGTGTTCTTCAGGTCATTGGAAAGTGAGGTCTGAGTTGAATCCCATTTTTTAACTTCCAGTTCAGACTTGACTTCATCTGACAATATTTCGGGGGACGAATGCATTGCCGTATAGTTTAACCTCAGCTCAACTTCGAAAATGGAAGATATTTGAGATTTGAGAAATGACTGGCTTTCGTTCACTTCAACAACTTTGACCTCGGAAGACATCTGATTATCACAGACTATGGACAGAAGTGTTTCGATGAAAGATTGGTGATTGTGGACGTCGAGCATAGCGTCTTCGTCTAATCGGCTTAGTTTCTGGCTATCGATGTCTTTTTCTCCTCTCTGGTAAATATCTTCTAACAACTCAAATAAATACTTCTTTACGTTAGAACCGATCACATCCAAAGAAGAGCGCAACTCATTTATCACGTTTTCGTTTGCGAGTTTCAAATTAGTCCACTTTCGTGACACTTCTTGTGCCAATCGATCGCACATTCCTTTATATTCTAACAAATCGTTTTGGTTGTCATATTGGATATTGTTTGCCACATAAGGTACAAACTTCTGGTACCCGAGGAATGGCTTATTGCTCATACTTCTTGGAACCAAACTTGTCTTGCAATTCATGAACTCGAAGCCCTTGGCCACTGCGATCTTGAGGCTCGGGTCGTAAACTGATCGCAATGACTTGTTGCTGTCAGCCTCACTCAAGAGGACTTGAGGATCGATTCTTATTAGTCCAATGCGAACCGGGAGGAACAGCCCCCTCGACTTGACGCCTAAGAGTGACACTTGAAGCATGTTGTCCATGAAACTGACCCAATTGTCGCGCCACTGGACATCCGCAACAACTCTTCTCTGATCACAATAACTCTGTTCAATGCACTGAAAGTGATGGCCATAATCATAGCCTCGAAGTCTAAACTCTTTGTAAATGTCTTTAGATTTAATATTAATAGCGTCAGGAATGCTGTTGTCTTCTTCAAGTATGTCCTGAAACTGCAGGCCTCGCCCTGTGGTCAGCACCGATACAGATCCCGTCACGACCTGAGACCCGCCTTCCAAAATGACGAATTGGCCACTTTGGTCGTCCAGAGCCACCTCAAAAGTGGTTTCTGCCTGTTTGGAGATAATGGTTGCGCGATGAAGGTTGACATCTTGGAACTGAACAGCCAATTCATTTTGATCTTTCTTGTATAGATCGGCCAACTTTTTCCAAACTAAGTTCAGATAACCGGTGGCCGGGAAAAGACATTTGCCATCGATCTTATGATCCAATATGAACTGATCTGACTTTTCCTGAAATATTTCACAGAACTGACATCAATGAACTTTTGTTACAATCTTTACCTCTTTTACGTTAACTTTAATTTTCGTGGAACCCTTTTGGCTATAATTATAGAATTCGGGATATTTGTGGACCACATGACTGACTGAATGATCCCATTTAACTAAAGGTGATAGATACCGGGTGCCGGTCGACACCGGGTACTGGACGGGCGGATAAAGTGTCTCGATTTTCGGGTTCATTCCCAATGTGTAAAGAGTTCCGACACTCGAGAGAAAGAACTTCAAATTGTTTTGGTTTCGTCTCATCAGAGGTACGTATGAAATATCAGATCCCAAACTCTCTTTGATGATGGACTGGAAGATGTCTCGCGGCGACACTTCTATGAGGATTGCGTTTTTGGGTACCTGTTTGAGTGCTGATCTGAAATCAATTGAATACAGAATATTGTCAGCATAGTAGTCTGATGTGACCACTCGGTCGGCACCAATTGTTTGGGTGGAAACCCATTTAGAAGACATTTTTCGGTCTTCGCGTACAATATTTTTCATATATTTTCTGAAATTTGTTTCGCAATACTCCACTGTTGGACAGTGGAAGGCGTATCCACCAGAATTGACAATTGCACAGAAGACACCTTTAGCTTTAAGATTTCGAACAAATTCAATGACCACTTTTTCTTCTCCACCAATGGTCACCGAATTTTCAGTGTTATCGCAGCAGATATAAACTCGTTCGGGAAGAATAGTTCTTATCTGGTCGGCTCCCATGGCGATAGCAGCCATTGCACTAATGATTCTCGAACTTTCTTCGAGAGATTTTTGTCTCATGAATGAGATGTCAACCATCTGCTCTTTGGTCAGACATTTGTCTGCATAAGCGCAGATTAGTTCACCATTAGAGTGGCCGATATAGTGGTCGGGATGAATGCCGAGCTCTTCCAACAGGTCGATCAGAGCAATTTGGATCGACATTGTGCACAGCATCGAAATGTGCGGACCAGCTTTGTTAATGTCCTCTTCTTCGTTCATCAGGCTATTCATCAAGTCGTGAGAGTACTTCTTAGCGTACTCGCAGAGGGTCTCAATTGTTTTCCTGAAGACATCGATTCCCATCATACCCCTAGCCATCGCTGTGTATTGAGCCCCCAAACCAGTCATTATGAACCAGACCTGTCTTTTGTCTTTCACTTGTTTTACGTTAAATTCTTTAATTTCACTCAAATTCTGATCCAGGCTTTCAATTAAAGCGAAGCCTCTGTGAGTCATACCATTGAGATCATTGTTGGTCTTGAAGGGAGTGGTCTTCGAGACATCGTTAATAAGTGCCAAACAATCTCTGGTTATTTTGTTTGGACTCTTCAGAAGTGCTTCAAAGCTATCACTGACTGTATTCTCATTTCTTCCGCACATCAATACTAAGCGCGGAATTTTGTCCACAATTTGTTTATTATCAACTGAAGGCTTAACTTTGGGTGACCTCACAACCATACAGACGTTGGAACCACCGAACCCGAAGTTGTTGGCAACTATGAGGTCATCAGTGAATGGTGTTACCTCATTAACTGGAATTAGTCTTCCGTCAAGGATTCCACCAATTTTTGGGTTCACGTGTTTGAGATGAAGGTTCGGAGGGATTAATTCGTTTTCCAAAACCATTATTATCTTTGATACTGAGCATAGGCCAGAAGAGACTTCTGAGTGACCTATACTCGACTTGAGCGCACCGACAAGTAGCGGCTCAGTTCGGTCACCTGTGAAGAGATTTGTTTGAGATATATACAAAGGAAAAGGTTGTACCGGAGAAGAATGTATTGCAAACCGCTTCCATTTCAACCGGGTCTCCGACCGCCGTTCCCGTCGAGTGAGCCTCAATGTATTTGAAATCTTTTGGGTCAACCTTAGCTTCTTTAATTGTCTCGGATATAAGTCGGCTCTGAACTTCGGCAGAAGGGTAAGTGATGCCCATCTCTTTGAAGCCATCGTTATTCTGACTTATGGTGACAATCGAGAAGTAAATCCGTTTAGCGTCTGATCTCTTTTGCATGAAAGCTGCGGCACAGGCCTCGCCTTTTGCATAACCATCGGCCGATGCGTCGAAACACCTGCTCTTCCCTGTGAATGACTGCATATTGAGATTACAGAAGAAGAACTCGTGGTTCGGGTCAAGTTCGATGTTGACTCCGATAACTAAGGCGGCATCACAGCGGTCAGTCTTCATGCTGTAATAGGCTTCTGATAGTCCACTTGAGCTAGAAGCACAGGCTGACTCGATGGTGGTAGCTGGTCCAGTCCAATTGAACTTGTAGGACACTATTTGAGCAAACCATTGGAATTCTGGAGGAATGATGCCCTGGTTTGCATATGCGCCTTCCACGTGGTCCATGAAGACTCCCACGAAGACACCGGTACGGCTTCCGTTCATTGTATTGGGATCCGTTCCTATAGGACAATTGTCATAAACAAGACCAATGGATTATCAACTAACCCGAATCAATTATGGCTTCATAAGCCAATTCCAAGAGCTTTCGAATTTGTGTATCGATTCCGTCTGCAGATTCTTTGCTGATGTTGAAGAAGTGAGCGTCAAATTTGTCAAGGTCTTTGACTTTTGCCACTCCGATAGGACCACCCACCATTTCTGAACAAATAGTTTACTTATAAAATAATAACTAATTATTTATAATAATTACCCTCTGGCCACCGGTCAGTGCTGTCAGTGACCATATCCAATCCATTGTACAAATTGTTTTCGAATTCCTCGATGTTATTGCATTCTTTTAAATAGAATTAGTAAATTCGGATAAATGTAGAATGATGTATGAATACCTGGATATCTACCAGAGATTCCCGAGATCACTATTTCGTCCATTGTTAATAATATTGCGAATGATTAGAATGAAGTCGAACGTACCCGTAACACAGAATGACCTCACTCTTTACCGAGAAAACAATTTGTATAGTCGCAAATGACGACCAAAGCACCTGGATATTGGGCACAAGATTGACAAGGCTCGGATGAACTGACGGAAGTGACAAGGTTGTCCGTATGGTGTGAACATAGTGTATACATGTATGTGGTGCAATACCATATTGTCAATATGTGGTGTCGGGTGACTTTCAACCGCTTCACAATCGGAAGTTCAAATTGTGTGAAAATTCATTTTTTCTATCCTTTATCCTTAACTCATAAATGTTCAAATTGATTCAATGCAAAATTCACACCACAGAGTTTCGTTATATGAGTTATATGACAGCAAATTTAGTATTACCCTTGATAACTTGGATTGACTTCTCTTGTCCAATAAAGTATTCCACATTTGGTAAATGTTTTCAATTATTAAATTTAATTAATTTTATTTTGTAATTAATAAATGTTTGAATACAGTTTTGGATATTTGAATAGTTAAAACCTTTTTAAGGATAAAAAATAATAATAATCTGAATGTAAATTAGATAAATAAAAATGAAAAAAATGAAAGAAATTGGATGAAATACTTTGGTCAGTTGAAACACAAACACTAACTTAATCGAAGTCTATTCAAATATCAAGTATTACCAAAGCATTTAATGTTAAATACTTAATTTGTAATATAAATTCTAATGGTATGCGATATTTCTAATTAGAAAATAAGTTTCGAATTATTAATAAAAATTAAGTTTCGTTTCTTCAGAAGCAGCTATACAAACAATGTTAAAATATAAAGAAAATAAGTAAACATACATGTATAAATGTGTAATTCGGTGTAACTAGATGACAATATGAAAATATATAATGAAACATTTAGCCCCAAATAAAGTTTTTGAGAGCTATGAGATCAGTATTACAATAAATACATGTAAATGTATTTATCAAAAGCGGGTATTTATCTCTTCAGATGGCTTTCCATGTGTTCTTTGATCTGTTCAGTGCTGTGTGTCTTGAAATCGCAAGTGGGCCAAATGCAGGGCACCAGACGTCGAGCATGATTTCTCAAGTGATCTTTGAATTGGTGCTCAGAATTGAATATCTGTCCGCAGTTTGGGACAGTACACGTGAATTGGACCTCTTGGGGCTCTTCTTGATATTGATGCGCCATATTGAAATGATCAATCATATCCTTTTTGTCCGCAAAAACATCTGCACAACCATAATATTCGCATTCAATATTTTCCAACTCAGGAGGGCTGCTGTGCTCTATTTGAATGTGTTTGTTGGTCTGTGCCCTACTAGTGAAACATCGGCCACAGAACTCGCATTTGTTCGGATTCATGTGATGGCTCTTGTAATGGCTGTTAAGTAGATCGCTGTCTGTTGTCCGGTATTCACATCCGGGTTCTGTGCAGAAGAGCACCGGCATATCAATCAAATGGTAAGTATTGTCATCGGTGACATCGTTATCTTCGACATTGGAATAATCAACTGATGGACGAGAATCCGATGGAGTCTCAGGAGACGTTTGGTTCAGATCATTGAACTCGGGAGCGGTCGGAGAGTGTATGTCGTATTGTGAGTCTTGGTAATCCTTTTGACTCTGGCGTTGGATTTGTCTGTGCATTCTCTGGTGGTCGTTCAGGCTCTTCTTGTCAGTGAAGAAGGCGGTGCAATCATCCCACGGGCACTCAACAAGTACATGAGTTCGCATGTGCTTGTCAAGTCCTGACTTGTAAGCATAACTCTTGGTGCAGCCATCCCAATCGCAGGCATACTTCTTCTTCCTGGTGTTAAGTTTGACGTGATCGAATATGTCCATGTCATCGTTCTCCATGTACTCGTATACATCAAATATTGGCACTGAGTTGTCATTTTTAGTGAGGATCGAATCCTTCAATCTGTGGCTGGGCATTGGTAGATGGTGTGCCTGTGGCTGACACTCTTTATGGTGGCCATTGTTCTTCTGGCGATGTCCATCGTTCTTCTGGCGCTGTCCATCCTTCTGCTTGGGATGTACATCCTTCTGCTGTTGATGTCCGTCCTTCTGCTTGTGGTGTCTTTCACGCGAGTGCGATTTCTTCTTAGGTTCGGATCTTTTATGAGGTACATCGGCTCTTCGATGGTCGCTGACCGATGGCGTCAGTCGTGGCGTCAAATGGCCTTCGTCAACTTCTTTAGATCCATATTTTGGTCGAGAAGAAATATTTTTGTGACGCTTGTTGATTCCTGTCTCAGGCAATGGTAATTAAATTCATGATCATAAATATCACTGTAATCACCGAAGATGTCTTCACTCAATTCGACTTCACTTCTGACATCATTTTTGTCCACTGAGTTGACGATACTCTCCAGTTGTTTGAATGCGTTGTCGATTGAATCGTTGTTGTAGTCGACGCTCTTGTCTGCCAGTGAATTGGTGTCATCCTGGTTAGAATCCAAATCAAAGTCGTCGCTTGAATTATCATTGAATTCATAATCTATGAAAATTAGATATTAGTATTCAAATTAATTGCATTTAAATCACTTGAATCTACTCACTATCAATGTTAGACTTCTTTTGCGCCAATTTTTCGAGCGACACTTGACATCGGCTTTCGTGCAATTGGTTCATTGTCTCAATCTCTTTGATCACACCCATCAGTTCATTCTTTAGGGCTAATGTTTCGTTGAATTGATCAAAATAACCACGATATTTTTTCAAATGCAATTCGTAGCGCATTAAGTCGCTTTTCAAGCAATTGATATGCCGTTTGAGTCGATTGATGACCAGATAGAGCTGTGGGCGACCCAACTCTTCCATTTGACTGACCGAGTACATTGCCGATTTGTAAGGCTAATATCTGCTAATAAGTGGATATTATGAGACCATGTTTACAATTGCCAACTAAAATATCTAGAATGTTGAATCGCCAAAAGCGTTGAATAATTGTTTTGATTTGATTCAAAATGAGAGCTTAATATAGGAAAATTTGGTTTTCCTCAGCCTTTTCTAATAAGTTACCTGTCCTTCACTGCGATCAAAGCGGAGCTTTCAGAGCAAGAGCTAAGTATTGGAACATTTACATTGAATTGAGAGGCGATAAATAGAAAGATCGAGCACATTGAGCATGTTCATTTAAATTAATTGCATGATGACGGCTAAGAGTCAGTGACCAGAGGCGTATAAACGCTTGTATAATCGTATAAATTGTATATTGACTCGGATCAATGTCTTTTGAGTTTTAGATAAAATATTAAAACGTTTATTTTAATAAGAGGTTATAATTTTTTACAATATTCTAACAAATATTAATTTTTATTAAGACTACACACATTCTATAAGAATGCTATCGATTATAAAACTGTGTTTTCGTCACTTTTAAAACAAAAACAATATTATTTTTAAATAATATTTCCTTAAAAGCCAGAGGAAAATGTATTATCTTATTGAAAATTGAATTTACATTTGGATCAATAGTGAACTCTTGAATAGAACGATAAATTCTATTACCATTTGAATTGAATAAATAATATATTCAACTAAATTAAATTAACTTTTACTGAAATGTTATTCTCAATTAAATTGAGATTCAATTAAAATGTAATATTGAGCGACGCCTTTCCCGAAGTTGGTCTGTGGCTGGTCTTGGTCTCAGTTCCCGATAAGTGTGACCGCAAATGAACTTCGCGTTCGTGAATGTCATTTGAGGTGAAGTCACAGCCGTTGCGAATACAGAAGAACTGATTGTCGTGAGTGTTGGCCACCTGTTTGTGCGCAATCTCTTGATGTTTGGCGAGAACAGCTCCGTTAGGGAAAGACATATTGCAGTTGTTTACCTGACACCGGAAACTCTGTGAAAGGTTTCGCGGCTCTTCTTTGTCGTCTGACGAGCTCAGCGAAGATGACTTTATCGGTTGTTTCTGAGGGCTGTGTACACGATATTGGTGTCGCAAGAAATGCGTATTATATTTGGTCTTGTAATCACAACCTGGTATATTGCACTTAATTATCTTTCGGTGCACTTTCTTGTGGGCGTTCAAACTTTGCTTTGATAAGAACACCTTTTTGCAATTCTCCGAACCGCAATGATATGATGGCTTAAGCTGTTTGGCACAATGTTCAACTGATTTGTGTCTATTCAACGCAAAATTACTTCTGAAGGTCTTTTTGCATTTTTTAAAATTGCAGACAAAACTGTTCTTCTTTTTGGTCTTCGAGTTGACATCATCGACATCATTGACATCGACAATATTGTCATCTTTTGCAGTGATATTAATTTCTTTGTGCACACGTTTGCGCTTTTTCTTTAAGCCTTTCGATGCGATTTTCCTTCCACGACATCTTAGGGGTTTCAAATTCTTCTTGATGAGTGATTTTAGTGGTAATCTTTTCAAAGGCGAATATTCTTCGTCTGACTCTTCAGATATATCACTCGATTCAGTCAAATTGTTTGTTTCAATATTTTGATGGTTGACATTCGGTTTGATATCGTTCACTATTGTTGAACCGTTTGGAC
>JAQGCD010000199.1:0-12474 GCA_034698965.1 Zygoribatula sp. | reverse complement strand
ATTGAATCAAGATTTTATACAATAAATTCCTTTATATTATTCCCAAAATTGAGCTTGATAATTATGGAAAGTTAAATCATCAAATACCTAGATCATTAGATTGTCTGAATTGAGTTTAATACAAACTTGAGTTATTTGTTTTATTATAAGACCTTTAGAACAAAAGTTTCAAAAGTTGGATCATTTGTGCGATCGGTAGACATGAGAGCCATCTATAGATTCGAAGACTAACTCTGCTTTCAATCATAACAATAGGAATGGAGGCCAACAACGGCTCTTCACTTGCTATGACAGTTACCGATGTCTAACAGTGACCGACGAGCCATCGATATGACGGGTCGAGTGATAGTTCGGCCACTCTTCTGGCAGCTGCTGGTCATCGGACTGTTGTACAGCGCTTCGCCGCTTGTCTCTCAGGAAGAAGCAAATGCTGGAAATCAAACCGAATGTATCGGTAAGTCCATCATTGGGATTGATATTACCGGTTACTTACAATGTCATGTCTTGTTCTTCAGGATGTGTGGGCCCCGAGTGCCAGCCTCTCGAGTTCCGATGTCGTAACACGGCCTGCATTCTTCGGGAGTACGTTTGTGACGGCGAAGACGACTGTGGAGACAATAGCGACGAATTGAACTGTCATACAGTGTGCAGCTCTTCCACGCAATTCAGCTGTGAGTCCGGCCGCAAGTGTCTGGATATCATTTACAAATGTAACGGCGTTTGGGACTGCAGTGACGGCACAGACGAAGAAAACTGTTTCCAGAATACATACAACAAGACCAAAGTGGCGCCCATTGGCTGTCACACCAACGAGTTTGTCTGTAAGTCTGGAGACTGTCTTCACTTTCACTTCGTCTGCGACGGTAAGAAAGACTGTTTCGATGGAAGTGATGAAAGCGATTGCAATAAAACAATGATGGTCGAGTGCAACCACGACCAATTCCGGTGCAAGACTTCTGGTCACTGTATTCCTCTAAGTCGCAAATGCGATTCCCATAACGATTGTGAGGACAACTCAGACGAGAGCGAGTGCTGCAATGCTCCCGACCGAAGCTGTCTCTCTGCCAAAGATAACCGAACCATATGTCTTCCGATCTCACGATTCTGTGACAACCATGTTGACTGTTTCAATGGTACCGACGAAGGAGGTCTTTGCCATAATGATAATTGTCTACACAACTCATTCAATAGTTTCTGTGCCGGTTCATGTCATAACCTTCCGGACACTCCGGGCTATATCTGTCTGTGTGGGGACGGACTTACTCTGGCGCCCGACAATCACAGCTGCACTGCCCTCACATCTTGCGATCGGTGGGGTATTTGTAGTCAACTCTGTGTTCAGCTAAACCAAAGCCAATACAAGTGCGAGTGTCGACCAGGCTATCAACTGCAGAGCGATGGCTTCACTTGCAAGAGCTTAGACCCTAACACTCCCTACGTCATATTCTCGAACAGACATGAAATACGAAGTGTCGATTTGAATACGATGACAGTCAGACCTCTTCTCTCAGGATTGAAGAACACCATTGCCCTAGACTTCTATCATTCTGATAAAGAAAATATGATTTTTTGGACAGACGTGATGGACGACAAAATATACCGGGGATTCCTCATTCACGGATCGCTCACCAACATTGAAGTGATCGTTCAAATAGGTTTGGCCACTGCCGAAGGTCTGGCTGTGGACTGGATCGGGCAAAACATTTATTGGGTAGAGAGCAATCTCGATCAGATAGAGGTGGCTAAGTTGAACGGAAGCTTCAGAAGAACTCTCATCGCTGGTCAGATGGTCAGTCCGAGAGCCATAGCTTTGGATTGTCGGTACGGCATTTTGTTTTGGACTGATTGGGACTCAGAGGCGCCGCGAATTGAATCCGCTTCGATGAGTGGTGAAGATAGAAATGTGGTCTACAAAGTGGATTCGAGAGATGGTGCCTGGCCTAATGGCCTGGTGCTTGATTATGAGGCCACCAGAATCTATTGGATCGACGCCCGTTCCGACTCAATCAGTACTGTAAAATATGATGGAACCGGATATCACGAAGTCTTGCGCGGACACGAACTCTTGACTCATCCATTCGCCATATCTCTTTACGAGAATCACGTTTATTGGACTGACTGGAGAACCAATTCTGTTATTCGTGCCAACAAATGGAACGGCACAGACATCAAAGTAGTCCAAAGAGCTATTACTCAGCCATTTGACATCAAAATATTTCACCCGTCTCGCCAACCGACTGACAATATCACTTCGGAATGCGCTGTCAATAACGGCCAGTGCTCTCACTTGTGTCTGATCAACAAAAACAATGGATATCGTTGTAAATGTCCACATATAATGAAACTGGACGTCGACAACAAGACTTGTATTCCAAATGAAAAGGTTTTACTCATTTCCCGACCAAATGAAATCCGAGGCGTCGATCTCGATCAGCCATATTATCACACTATTCCGCCAATTAATCTGCCAAAAGTAATCTTCGCCTCACAAATGGATTTCGTCGCCAAACAGAAGCAGATCTATTGGGCCGATTCGCAGCTCAACGAAGTGAAGCGCGCTCTACTAACCGGCAGTCCCGTCGAGACCATAATCGATACGGTCATTTCCAACCCTCATGGATTCGCCGTTGATTGGATCGGCAATAATCTCTTCGTCACTTCCATGGAAGCAAACAAAGGAAAAATATTTGTTTCAAATCTTAACGGCGAATTCATTTCGGAGATCATTACCGAAGGTCTCTATAATCCTCAGTCGATTGTTGTCCACCCATTGAACGGACTCATTATATGGTCTGACAGCGGGATTGAAGATCTCGAAGACTATAGTGCAAACAAGGATCCCGTCATCAAACAGGCAGCTATGGATGGCAGCGAAGTTAAGACATTAGTACAGAAGTCAGATAGCAAATGGTTAGATCAGCCGTCGAGTCTGGCTCTGGACATGGAATCGATTCCCAATCGTTTATATTGGGTAAACGTTGGCAGCGCTAGCATTCAATATATCCAACTGGGCATCAAAGGCATTAATACTTTGTTGGACGCGGGAAAACACACGCAATCACCTCTGGAACCGCTCGCGCTTTCCGTCTACCAAAACTATATCCTCTTCTCGGCCCAAACTGACAATTCTATTTATATGATCGACAAGACTACTGGCAAAAACCAATCTATCTTCCGTAATCAAACAGAAGACGTGATCGCTATCCGTGTTTACGACAGCGCCCTTCAAACGGGCACAAACCTTTGCCAAAACAACGGCAACTGTTCCCATCTTTGCCTAATGGTGGCCCCTAACCGAAGAGTTTGTAAATGTGCCCTTGGCTTTAGAGTGGACCCATCGAACGAAACGAATTGCTTGGGCGCAAAAGAATTTCTGATGTATTCTTGGAATTGGGGCATAAAAGCGTTAAGTGTTAACTTAAACCAAACTTCCGAACCAATGCTTCCGCCAATATCTCGAGTTTTGATGGCATCAACAATCGATTACATTTACAAGGACGGTTTCATTTATTGGGTTGACTCTGATGATGGTTCGATCACTCGTATCAGAAGAGATACAACTGGTCATCAAATTATAGCTCAAGGGATCGACAAAATCGATGGCTTTGCTGTTGATTGGATGGCAAATAACATTTATTGGGTCGATCCGGGCTTCGATGTCATCGAAGTGTCTCATCTAAACGGCAGCTCTCGTTATGTGATCATTTCGGGAGATATGGACAAACCAACGGCTTTGGCTGTCCATCCGCTGCAAGGATTTCTCTTCTGGACTGATGTCGGACTGAACCCTAGAATAGAGAGAACTCTTCTCGATGGCTCTAATAGAACCACAATTTGTAACTCATCCATTCAAACGATTAACGACATCGCAGTCGACGTTCTCCAAGACAAGATCTATTGGACGGACTCTCATAAAGACACTATTGAACGGATGAATTTGGACGGCAATGACAGAGAAGTCATAGTAAGCGGTTCTAATGTCATGAGTCCCATCTCTATCACGGTCTTCAAAAACTATATCTATTGGGCCGACACTAACCTCTTCGGTGGCTCTATATTACGCGCCGACAAAGACAACGCCAATCTGACGGTCACTCCTGTTCAGACTCAATTGGGAGACCATATAAAAGACGTCAAAATATTTTATGAAAGACCAACTTCTGACATGAATAAGTGCTCTGTAAATAACGGCGGATGTCAAGAGTTGTGTCTCTTCAGAGGGCCGAATGAAGGTCACACATGCGCTTGTCCTCACGGCAAGATTGCGACCGATGGCAAGAGTTGTGAGCCTTATGAAGCGTTTATTATGTATTCGAAAGTCACTGAAATAGATAGCATTCATATCGATGACCAACAGAGCCTGAATGCTCCCTATCCCAAACTGGCCAACAAAGACTACATGCGCAATGTAATTGGTCTCACCTTCGACTATTTCACTCAGAGAGTTATCTATTCCGACATTCAAAGGGGAAGTATTAGCAGTAGTTTCTTCAACGGTACCGGTCATAAGATTTTGGTTGAGAAACAAGGTTCTGTTGAGGGCATAGTCTATGACCAGATGTATGGCGAACTTTATTGGACCAGTAATAGCGACGCTTCCATTTCAAGAATTAATTTGAGAACTTCCGGCTCGAAGGTAGAGAAGATTATAAAACTAGGACCTGAAGATAAGCCGCGCGGAATCGCTGTCGACGGCTGCGCTTCTCGAGTATATTGGACCAATTGGAACAATCGAAACCCTAGCATTCAAAGAGCATACCTCAGCGGTTACGATATACACGCCATTATCACTACCGACATCCGAATGCCAAACGCCCTCACAATCGATCACAAATTGCAGAAACTCTATTGGTCTGACGCCAGACTCGATAAGATAGAGCGATGTAATTTAGATGGATCGGAGCGGCAACTCATCTTAACAGAAGTGCCAAAACATCCGTTCGATTTGGCCATTCTTGACGACTACTTATTTTGGACCGATTGGGTCGAGCACGCGGTCATCAGATGCGACAAATTCACGGGTTCTCAAGTGGTCAAACTCAGGCGAAACATTCCGCGACCAATGGGCGTCATAGCTGTGGCCAATAATACGGAGGATTGTACTCTCAATCCTTGTCTTCCATTGAATGGCGGCTGTGAAGACTCGTGTTTCGTTTCAACCAACGGTTCTGTTTTCTGCGGCTGTTTTATCGGCAGAATGTTATCTCCAGACAAAAAGACTTGTGTCGTCAAAAATAACAATTGTTCTGAAGAAGAATTCGAGTGCGGAACAGGAGTTTGTATACCATTCGAGCTGACCTGTGATGGAGTGTCTGCCTGTCCCGACGATTCAGATGAAGATATTAACTATTGTGGGACCAGAAAATGTCCGAAAGGATTCTTCCGCTGTTCCAACAATCGATGTATCGCTGAGTCGAAGCACTGCGACGGACAGGTCCACTGCACTGATGGCACCGATGAAAGTGACTGTTCGTGCAAAGCAGATCAATTCAAGTGCAAAGACGGGCCTTGCATTGGACTCCAGTTCAGATGTGATTCAGATCCCGATTGCACTGACGTCTCAGATGAAATTGGGTGCGAAAGACCCGATTGTTCAAAGCATCCGCTGTTCTGGGATCCCGAACAGAAGTTCATTAACTGTCCGTCAACTACCGCTTGCATTCATCCGGATTGGATATGCGACGGACAGAACGATTGTTGGGATAATTCTGATGAACAGAACTGCAAAGCAAAGTCTAAAGAAACGTCTTGTCCTTCCAATTCATTCAAATGTCTCACATCTCAATGCATACCAATGGCATGGGTTTGCGATCACGACAACGATTGCGATGATCGAAACGGAACGATCAGTTCGGATGAAGAGAAGTGCGATTATGGCTGTCAAGCGGATCAGTTCAGATGCAACAACTCAGACTGTATTCCCACCATATGGAGGTGCGATGGACACCAAGACTGCAGTGACGGCAGCGATGAAACCGAAGACTGCAAGACCAGAACCTGTCCTGATGATTGGTTCCGATGCAATAACACTGGACAATGCATTCCCACGATCTGGATCTGCGATGGAGAGAATGATTGCGGTGACACTCAGGCCAGCGATGAGCACCCGGTTCACGGCTGCAATGTTAGTCTGTGCAAACAGAACGAGTTCCAGTGTCTCAATCATCAGTGTATATTGCAAAGTTTCTATTGCGATGGTGACGATGACTGTGGGGACAAATCTGATGAACCCGACAACTGTGCAGCAACCAAGTGTACCGCAGAGCAGTTCGAGTGCCGAAACAAGAAGTGTATCCCTAAGACTTGGCTGTGCAATGGAATATCTGACTGTCACGACGGCGAGGATGAGTCCGATGGAATGTGCTATCACAACATGACCACAACCAGATGTACAGACGGCAAGTTCGAGTGTGAAAATGGTGTCTGTGTTGAGGCTGATCTCCTGTGCAATGGCAGCGATGATTGTGGAGACTTTTCCGATGAATCCAAGTGCAATGTCAATGAATGTGAGTCCAAGATTCAATGCGCGCAGAAGTGCGAAGATATGCCGATCGGTTACAAATGCAGTTGTTTTGATGGCTTCGAGCCCTACGATGGCGGACGCATTTGCCGAGACATCGATGAATGTAAGACTAAGAGACCTTGCAGTCAGCACTGTCGCAACACTTACGGCTCGTACGCGTGTGCCTGCGATAAGGATTACCTTTCAGTTGACGGAGGAGTCACCTGCAAAGCTAACAGTACTGTTCCGTCAACACTGATATTCTCGAACCGCTATTACATCCGCCAAATTAGTACGAATGGACACGACAACAAGCTTCTCGTGCGCAACTTGACTAATGCAGTCGCTCTGGACTACGATTGGATGGACAGATGCATATACTGGTCAGATGTGACCGCTTTAGGCAGTTCTATCAAACGCTTGTGCGAAATCAACTCAAATGAAACCGCCAAAGAACAAACGCTTCATTCGGCAACTGTCCAGAGTCCCGATGGTATTGCTGTCGATTGGGTGGCTCGCAATCTGTACTGGTGTGACAAAGGCAAAGACACAATCGAAGTATCGCAACTCGATGGCAAATACAGAAAAGTTCTGATCAAAGAAGGTCTTGAAGAGCCGCGCGCTATCGTTCTGAACCCATACGACGGTTACCTTTATTGGACTGATTGGGGTGAAAATCCATACATAGGAAGAGCTGGAATGGATGGCTCACAATTCGAAATGATCATTAACGAGAGCCTCGGATGGCCCAATGCCCTAACCATTGACTATATCACCAAAGAACTGTTCTATGCAGATGCCCGCGAAGATTACATCGCAGTTACAGATTTGAATGGTCGGAACCGACATATTGTCATTAGTCGAAAGACCTCTCATTTAGTTCATCACATCTTCGCTCTGACTGTCTTCGAAAACACGCTTTATTGGACCGATTGGGAGACCAAAGGAATAGAATATTGTCACAAATATCACTGCGATAATGCCTCCACTCTGACCACCACTGCCCACAGACCGATGGATCTCCACATTTACCACCCATTCAGACAACCAGAACTGCCAAAAGGCAATCCATGCGAGAACAACACTTGCAATACTCTTTGTCTTCTGAAACCGAACGGTGGAAGTGTCTGCGTCTGTCCCGAAAATTTCGTCCTCGACTTTGTTGACAACAATACTTGTGTCAGTAACTGCACTACATCTCAGTTCGTCTGCAATTCAACTTATAATTGCATACCATTTTGGTGGCGATGCGGTCAGTCTTTAATTATCATTCATAAAATACATATGTCTTAACGATTATTTACATTGCAGATACTCAAGATGACTGCGGAGACGGATCAGGTACATATTTATTTTAAAATCAAATGAAATTGCTTACACTAAACATGTTCCTTTAGATGAACCTGACAGTTGTCCAGTATTCCACTGCACTCCAGGACAGTTCCAATGCGATAACTCTCATTGCATTCCTCCGTCACAATTGTGCGATGGCATCACCCAATGCGGAGACGAAAGCGACGAACGTGATTGCGGTTAGCTGATAGCAGCTGTTTAGCCAAAGAGAACCCACTCATGCCTTGTATGTGAATATTTTGCAGACAAATACACTTGCCTTCCGAGTCAGTTCAAATGCCGGTCCAACGAAACAGTCGCCGCTCATTGCATCAGCGTCAGCAGTCGGTGTGACGGGATCGTCGACTGCCCGCAGAGTGACGACGAAAACGACTGCCGTAAGTGATCATTAAGAACAGTGATAAATCGGTTTTCTGAAGTATAGTCTCGGGGGGGGGGCAGGGATGTAGGTACATAAAGTTATTGACTTCATAGAACCGATTATTGACATAACTTTAAATTGCATGTTTTGCCGAATTCATAGCATCGATACTTCATTGAATCGATCCCTAGCCTTACCCGTTGCTAGCGGAGCGCAAGGTCAACTACAAAATGTAGATTAGTCTCACCCGTGGAGTTTCGGGTTCTCTGGTGGCTATTGGAACAAATCTCAAACCTTACACATAGTTAAGAGATATCTCACAATCCTTGCGCTTCACTTCACTAAAAAGAACTTATCGTTAAATAATTTAAAATTTCTTAGAATTATTCTAATTTATTATTAATTATAAAATTATTTATTTATCTAAAATTTTTTGTTTTATCAAAAGCCTCTAATTTATTTAATAAAACGCTTTGAATGATGTCTTCCTTTAGCCGAAAAGACTTGTCTTAACAATCAATTCAAATGTTCGAACAATCGATGTATACCTCAGGTCTGGACCTGTGATGGTATGCTATACTGACACTTATTTTCCAATACTATTGGCTAATATTTCTCCCTCAAAGGTGACGATGACTGCGGTGACAATTCCGACGAACCGACCACTTGTTCCACTCGTTCCTGCACTGGCAATTACTTCCGATGCAATAGCACCGGCCGTTGCATTCCCTTCAGCTGGAAGTGTGACGGAGACTTCGACTGCGTTGGACAGGAAGATGAACCCGACTCGTGTAAAGACAAGTCTTCCACTTGTAGTGAAAACTATTTCAAATGTCAGAATAACAAATGTATTCCCAGTAAGTGCCTTGAACAGATCTAATCCTATTACAATCTTTGCTAATTAATGCTTTTTCAGATCGATGGCATTGTGACTTCGAAGACGATTGCGGAGACGGAAGCGATGAAAAGAATTGCAAACCCAGACAATGCTCTGAAGATGAATTCCGGTGCGCCAACGGTCGATGCATTCGGTCTATTTGGCAGTGCAATGGAGTCTACAATTGTGAAGACAAAAGCGACGAAACCAATTGCAATGTTACCTGTGGTCCGAAAGAGTTCAGATGCGAAGACAGCAACTTTTGCATATTGAATGAATGGAGATGTGACGGTAAGTGATTGGCTAAACATACTTTGATGTGTCTTCATTCCCTTAATTGACAACTTTGCTGAAGCAGACAAAACAAATGCTTATTGTGAATAAATATTTTCAGGCGATGCCGACTGTCCGGACAGTTCAGACGAAAAGAAGTGCAATATCACTTGTATGCCTTCAGAATTCTTATGCGATAATACTCAGTGCATTAGCGCACTTTGGCGTTGCGATGGCGAAGACGACTGCGGAGACAATAGTGACGAAGATCCTCATCGGTGTTCTTCCATTGCTTGTCCTCCTGGAAGGTTCAGGTGTAAAAACATCATTTGTATATTAAATGAAAAGGTAATTCATGTGACATATGACAGGTGTTCAAGAGATTAATGTTAATTGATGATCAGGTTTGCGATGGCAAGAATTCTTGTGGTGACAACAGCGATGAAGACACATCTCTTTGTTCGCATAACATAAAGGAATGTTCAACTCATCAATTTCAATGCTCTAACAAAGTTTGCATTGATTCACATTATGTGTGTAATGGAGTAAAGGACTGTGAAGACGGAGCAGACGAAGACAATTGCGAGCCCACAATATGCAGTTTCGGCACCTGTTCGCAGCTGTGTTTGGCCAAAAAGGGCAATCACTCCTGTCATTGTATGGCCGGCTATTTGAAAGTGCCCGACGACCACACCTCGTGTGTGGCTCAGGGCGAGCCCGCCATCCTGCTTGTGGCCGGAGAGAATGGGCTCAGAAAAGTCAACCCTTACAAGCATGCAATGCAAACTCTGATCGATATCTTGTCCAATGTGGCCAATGCTAGTCGTATTGACTCATTTGACGTGATGTACGAATCAGACAAAGTAACTCTCTTCTGGACCTCATATCACGCCAGAAGTGTGTTTCGATTCGAAGCGCCGATGATCAACGATAACGACAACATAAGAACCAAAAGAGATATAATGTCCTCGTTTTCGCAACCGAAGCAAATTGCCGATAAATTGATAGCACCAAGGGGCATTGCTGTCGACTGGGTCGGCAAAAATTTGTATTGGATCGACGCCGGGGCGGCAACTATTAACATTGCAACAATTGATGGCGATGTGAAGCGTACGATAGTCAGTGAGAACTTGGATCAGCCGCACGACATTATTGTGGATCCCAAGAATGGATACATATTCTGGACTGATTGGGGTCGCAAAGCAAAGATTGAAAGGTTTCATATCTTTTCTCACCTCATTGTTATATTGATTAATATTTATTTTAGAGCCCGACTCGATGGTACAAATAGACAGGTATTGGTCGACTGGAGTCTCACGTGGCCAACTGGTCTGGGCTTCGATTACGGAGCCGATAGAGTCTATTGGACTGATCCAAAATCAGCAACTATTGAGACTATTGATATTGATGGCAAGAATAGACACGTGATTAAGACATTCAACTCATCCGAAGACAAACCCTATAAGATCGAGGCATTTGAAGACTATCTCTATGTCAGCACTTTCCATAGTAACTCTATTTTCCGAATTAATAAATTCGGAAACGGAAACATTACTTATTTGGTTCGGGGACTGAACAAAGCCAACGATGTAGTGATTGTACAAGAGAATAAGCAGAATCGTAATTTGGTCACTCCTTGCGACCAAAAGCACTGCGGACAGGGAGCTCTCTGTGTAGCACAAACACCTTCCAAAGCTGTTTGCCTTTGCGATAACGAGATGAGCGAAACGCCAGTTGGCGAAGATGGCAGTTCGGTTGTGTGCACTCCGATCAACAGTCAAACAATGAGTAAGTTATATTAGTCTACTCTCAATTGTATGTTATGCTAATTTTTACTACTATTAAAAGCTTCTACAACTGCTCGTTGCGATTTGGACTGTCGCAATGGCGGCACATGCAAGATCCTGGACAATGAGACTCAGAAGTGTATTTGTATGCCCGGCTTTGATGGCGCACTCTGTGACCGATACCGATGTTCTGGTTATTGCAAGAATAAAGGCCACTGTTATCCAGACTTAATGGCACAAAACGAAAATCCCAATCATCCTCCGTTGAGATGCGAGTGTTCTCCAGAATGGATGGGAGACAGATGTGAGATCAAGTCTAACATATGCGACAATCACTGCCTAAATAATGGCGAATGTCGAGTCCACCACGGAGTCCCCATTTGCACTTGCAAACCAGACTTTATTGGTCTAAGATGCGAAAAGTGTCAGGCGATGAATTGCGAAAACGCTGGTTACTGTTCCAAGAACGAAGATCAAAGCTATTCCTGTCACTGCCTTCCAGGTTTGATTCCTCAACTACTGACCATTATTCGAATCCTATATGACTTTTTCGTAAAGGCTTTTCTGGTGATCGATGTCAAGAGTCTTCGTGCGACAACTACTGCGAACGTGGCAACTGTACAGTCATCGGCGGTATGCCTCAATGCACCTGCTATAGTGGTTACAGCGGCAAACGGTGCGATCAGGACAGTTGCAAGGACGGCACTTGTCTTAACGGTGGCAGTTGTCAGAGGAACGGCAAGAAAGCTGTCTGTGTATGTCGCCCTGGCTATCAGGGAAAGCGTTGCGAACAAGACTTATGTGGTTGTAGAAACGGCGGCTCTTGTGTGCCAACAAAGTCAGAATACGGTCACAACACTTGCCTATGTCGGCCTCACTTCATGGGTGCCTTTTGTGAAATCTTTATCGCCAAGTCTTGCGATGACATCACTTGCCATAACAACGGTCTCTGCAATCTGACTAAAGAAAATGAGGCATATTGTCAATGTGCCACCGGTTGGACGGGCCCTATGTGTGAGATAGAGGCCAACCCTATTTGCAACTCTTTCTGCTTACACGGAGGCACTTGTGTACCTCCAGAAGGCAGAGAGTTGAACCCCAAGTGCGAGTAAGTTATCGTAGTTTTGTTTTTGAGCTATAAAATATTAATTTCATATTTTTATTTCAATTTATTTCATTTTGCTCGGTTTTTCAGTTGCATGAGGGGTTGGACAGGACCTCGATGTCAGTTCACCACAGACTGCAAGAACTTTTGTTTCCATGGCGGGACTTGTGTTCCAAGCGACTATAAGCAAAAGCCGAGCTGCATGTCAGTTACCAT
>JAQGCD010000198.1:0-12485 GCA_034698965.1 Zygoribatula sp. | reverse complement strand
CTCTTCCGATCTGGTTATAACTAAGGTTTCGGCGAACAAGAGCTGAGGAAAGTCTGACCAAAAGTCAACATAGTCTCGTTCCTCATCAGTTATTATAACATTACGTTCAATGAACGCCATGTCATTTCAATAAATTAAAATTGAAGTTCAAACAATAATTTTATTCACAAGAGGTTATTCTTCAATCTTCTCAATAAAGAAAGTCAGTAGAGACGGTTGATTTGGGCTTCTTGATCTTGTTCAGGTTCTTGGTGACCATGTCGTGAAGAGTCAAATAGTGGTTGCGGACAATAAAAATCGATATTCGGACGAATCTGTGGAATTGTCGGTCGCGTTCAGTGACGGCGCGCTGGAAGTCCTCGCAATTGGGATTTTGGATCAATTTTTGAACCAAATCTGCTCTAGCAATGAAGTATTTGTGAATTTCTTGAAGCTTCTGGTAAATATCATTCTCAGCAGTGATGGTGGCGTTGATAACCTCCTGTTGAATGTCGACACCGAAGTTGTTTCCGTCTTCCATCTGCGGTATCATCAAGTTGAGGCCCACCGAAATGGTCAGTGTGCAGTCGGTGAAGGTGACCAACTCCTTCTTGAGGATGGCTGCCATGTCGACCAAATGCTTGTTGCTGTGCGCTTCCACCCAACAGGTCTCGTCTTTGTCATCCTCGTTGGCCTCTGACAGCTTCCTCTTCAATGGTGAAGAGTTCTCTCCATTTAGATGGTCAACATTGGCTCTGTTTTCAGGTGTAATAATTTCTAGACCATCGGTCACATCGAAGCCGAAACCGAATTTTGGATCATTTTGAAGCAAAGAATCCAATTCAACGATCTTTTGAGGAAAGATCTTCAGAGCTGTATTCAGAGCCGATTCCTTCATTTCATTCTTCAATTCTTCCAAAGATCTGTTCATTTTGAGCGCACAGAATAAACAGTTTGGCCTCAAATGACACTCTAATTCTTGACTTTAAAAAAAATTAAAGAATGGAATTTTAAAATTTATTTAAAAAGTTGCATTATTGTAAATTGCTATCCAACTTTATAACCCCAAAAAAGAAACTCTCTTACTACCCGCTTAATAAATTCTGAAAATTAACAGAAATAAATTATCTTTCAAATAAACAATAATTTAACCGAGAAACAATTTGCAGAATGAACTCTGAAAGCACTTAAATTAACAATTTATTATAATTTTGTCCAATGTTTGAAGTTTTTCATATTTAAAATTATCCCTGTCGGTACCCCTGAAATATATTATTAAAGTTTAATTAATATCAATGATAAACTACTTTATGCTACTTATGATACAATTCTATAAATATAGCTGTGAATCAGTCAATTGTCAATTAATTGTTGAGTTCATCAATGATTGCAAATAAATGACCTGAAATACAAAATAGAAAAATGAGATAACGATTGAATTTGGTATTTGTTTCACATGATATCAAACAATTATGTCATTTCATATTTCAAACAATCGATTAGATAATTATTACTTATAAACACAATAAAAGTCCAATTATTTACTCTGTAATCGATTTAATGCCAATAAAAGGTTAAATATATGAAAGATTGAGACTTTGAATGACTGATGGAAATGACGGAGACATCAGAGCCCAAGTGTTCTCTGGCCTCTGAACCACCAAAGAGTGAGACATCGGTCAAGAAATATAATTCTGAATCAATAGTGAGTCAACGAATCACAATCGCCGGCGGTTTCCTCGACGTCGCTCTCTTTGTGGCCGATGTCGAGCACTTGAAATTCATTTTCGATACCGGAAAAGATGACATTGACTATTATGACCTATTGGTAGGCCTTCTGATCACATCTCTGGCACTTCAGGTAAGGCAACAGAATGTGAGGCATCGACTTTGGCCTAAAATGAACTTGGTATAAATTTTACTGGATCAATAAATAATGGGAAGCTAATAAAAGCATTACTTAAAGTACAACTTATACTTAAAAGTATAATTAAGCTATGACTAAACCGACTTAATTAATGTTCAAGGAAATCTCGTTTTGCCGATATCTGAAATTCATTATTCAAGATATCTTTTTACAGATTTCAGTCGGAGTCTTGTTATTCGTGGTCGGATTCGGAAAAAACACAGATCAGACCCGACAAGAGGCCAAATGGACGAAAATAGTGAATCACCTAATTATAGGAATGGTATCTGTGATTGCTATAATAGAGATCTTTGTGACCAAATTCGGCGATCGCGGAGAGTCAATAATACAGTACGACAAACGCCATCAGTGCCAACTCGGCCGCAATGCCACTGACTTTTAGTTGACTAAAATAATGACATTTTATTAATTGACAAAAAACGAATAACTATTAATTAATTTACAAATTGAGTGCTTTCAGTGAATTAATAATTAAATAATAAATGACTTAATCTGACAAATGATTCAAAAAATAGCTAAAACAGAGAGGGCTTGTCATTCGTCGTCAGTTTTCTGTTTCTTCTTTTTGTTGTCATTCAGGATCTGTTCGATAGAGCGCTGATCTCTTTTGTTAGCGCTCGGAACTAAAGTAGGAGACAAATGCTTAGCTTATGGTCGTTAAATTATTGTCACTTGTAATACCGAATCCGAACTGTTTGTTAGGAGTGGTCACTATTGCAGCACTCTTTCCCGCCTCCAATCCAATTAGTTTCTCGTACTTCTCGCGGAAGTTTCTGTTTGGAACAATGTCTTTGTCTTCAATTGTTTTCTTTTTCTGTTCCTCCAAATCCTATTTTTCGATATAAAGTTATTCAGAAATTCAGACTTAATAGAATGTGAGACCAATTGTTTCTGTAGCGCAATCTTCTCCGGGTCATATTCTTCTCCTTTTTTAAGAGAGTTCAACTCATCTTCATTGGGTGCAAATTCTTTTTTCCAAACAATGGTATGTCTGTCAACGTCTTCAATACCAAAAGAATAAGCACAGAGTCCAGCGATCTCTGACACATCGTGACTGAAGAGTAAGAGATTACACAATGATCTTATATAAATTAGATGATAATGACAAGTCTTACACAATAGATCGCTTCACATTGTCCATGGTCTCGAATACCAATTTCTGCTGCGAGTCTTGGGCCATGAATTCGTTGACTCGTTTCTCGATCTGAAGAGAAAACAGTCGGTTCGGTTGACAAATGATAACTATTGACATACGCTTTCTCTGAACACTTTCATTCTTCTCTTCTCTTCGTCCGCTATTTTCTTTAGTTTTTCATTTTGCTCTAAAAACAGTTGAGACAGTTAAAAGACAAACCGTAATACCGATAAACTCCATACTCTTGGCCAATTGCTGCTCTTCGCTGGCCTTTGTCTTCGGTGGCTTCTGCATAGAGCCTAAGATGGATCCCAACAAATCCATTGATGATAGTCGAGGAATAAGCCGATGTTTTTCAAAAGAATCAATGAAAACAAGATTGTTGTTTAAATGTCAAATCAAATGTGTCAATAGATGCCGACTTTAGCGACAATTGTCTTCAATTCAAACCATTGCAGTTCATGCCAACGACGACAGAGAGCACTGAAGAGGTTATCATTTGCTAACGATATGAAAACATAATTTTATTCATAGAAGACGTCAATATTGGTTCAGTTTGTGGGACAAACAAAGCATTAGTTTTCGATAATATGATAATATTTATGGATTGAATTCTCGTTTTCAGAGTTAGTTAATGAAAGACCAATAATAAACAAACCGAAGACACGGTTCGGACGAATGGCTGTTTTAAGTGCTCTTAGAAGTGTATCGCAGACCCGATCGCTAGCTCTGGCCATTAGAAGTAAGTGCATCGATCCGTGATAAATCTTTATCAAATGGTTTATCTAGATGGTGGTCAGTGCCGAATGTTTCACGAGGGAGAGTTCCCGATGCGACCTTCGACCTTCCAGTGGCGCAAATTCAAAGATCATCTCCACTTCTATATGATGCTGGGCATAATTCCGCTCACAGTTATTACCACTTATGTCAACATCACTGTAGGGCCAGCAGAGTTGGCCGAAATACCCGAAGGATACGTCCCGAAGCATTGGGAGTACTATAAGGTGTGTTCGATCAGAAATAGATGTAATGCTAATTGTTTACCATTAGAACCCTATTTCCCGCTTTATCGCCAAATACTTAATTCGCGACAAACGCATCGATTATGAAGAGATGGTTGCCTTTATGGCAGAAGAGTCAGAGAAAGTGATCATGAGAAAGGCCGAGCATATGGCCAGGAACTTCATGAAACAGCGACAAGATTACCAGTCGTGGTACTATCGACCGATCGACGCCTATCACTTCCGATTCGACCGCGAGGAATGGAAGTTCACCAGAGATTATTACGCTGGACAAAAGGATAACGTGGCCGACGAGAATCTTTTCTCCGACGGCGGAAATCCTAAATGAAACCAATTAGTCGATCGAATTGT
The DNA here is from genome assembly GCA_034698965.1 of Zygoribatula sp. Classification (NCBI taxonomy): domain Eukaryota; kingdom Metazoa; phylum Arthropoda; class Arachnida; order Sarcoptiformes; family Oribatulidae; genus Zygoribatula; species Zygoribatula sp. Next base: position 8,071 of record JAQGCD010000198.1, on the reverse strand, counting down.
CATTAGTCTAGAGATTTGTAAATAAATAGTAAAAAATATTTAAATGTTTAGACAAAACACGGCTTTATTTACAAAAGGGTTAAAAATCACACGAAATTGACTCCAATTTTGATGCAATAACTCCAAAACACAGTTAAAATGTAGTTTTGTTTAATAAAAGGTTATTTCGTTGTCATTAGTGTTGACTGCGAATCACTAAATCCATATTTAAATAGTTGCATAAAATAATATCATCAAATTATTTAATACAATATTCAGAATAGTCATGAAAATAGGGATCATTCAGTGTTTAGGTATTCGTTTGGCTTTTATTGGTCAGTATGTGCTTTCAATGGTTCGCAAAGATTTTCATGTATTTCAGGGGAGACTAAACACCAATACGACTCATAAGCGCCTAATTCTTTCATTGATAACCAGTAATCGGCAACCCCTGAGAACGGGGTAATTCATTATGCCACCAGCAAAAATTTAGCTAAGTCACGTTGGTTATGACCTCGTATTAGTAAATATAACCGGATAATTTCACTCATTCCATTAGAATTTGACAAGTCCATTTGCCATTTTCCATATCCCACCCCTTTAGCTGTTGCCGATTCCTGATTGTTAGCCAAAAAGAATATAAAAAGAGTTATATTTTGATTTAAAATTTGTGAAAACGTTTGATCAGAAACAGCGAAACACCGAATTGCTTAATGTCCGAGACTGTCATGTCATGTGCTTAAGTTGAGGACAACTGTTTGCGATAGCGTTAACACACCTGAAGAGTTGGCCGAGCAGTGGATATGGGGTGATGAGTCGGGTCTTATCAGAGAATGGTATTGCATTCGAATGTAAAATTATCTTAAATGTTAAAACGAGGTACTCAACAATCTTTGGATGAATTGACAAATGACTCGAAATCACATTCAATACGGAACTGGTTTGGGATGAGAGAGATGTGAACAACAATGGCGTTAATGAGCTTTTGAGACGATAGTGAAACCATTCTTCAGACGTAAAACAATCTGACTTTTGAAGTGCTCACTAAGAGATCGTGGTCGAAGAACTTGGTCTCGATTATGACATTTCCACTAATTGTATAAATTTTAATTAGTGTCAAAGAGAATCAAACAAACATTGGCTCACTTAAGAACGTTTGCGGGCATCATCTGTGACTCGGGTGCCGCCTCTATTAATGACTGCCAGGTATTTGTCGAGTTAGGGATCACGTAACCGAACTCAAAGAACCATTCTTTGGAGATAAATAATTGAATGATTGCCAAAATCATCAGAATCTTTGCTAACCTTCGAGACATTTGCCTTTGAAGAGGACTCTCTGTTCTAACCGAAACTTTTCCATCGGTCCCACTGACGAGAAATTAATTTCGCGGGAAACTGCTCTGCATTTTAAGATACTTTTTGGTACTCGAGCTATAAATAGAAATGGTATGTAAACACAATGAGCAGATGTAATTAGAAGAATACCTTCATGTTCTTTATCGGTTTTGGATCTACGGATTAATGTAATAAATAATTAATGAGGAGTGACCAGATCTATTGGCTTACAGGTCAGTACTCTCCTCCCAAATGATCTTTCCATTGTCGGCGTCCCTCAGATTCATCCAATTACTGTTAAACATAGCAATTAAAGCCAATCCAAACGTTAATAATTAATTACACTTTGAATCCGCTGAGAATGTCTTCGGCCTTCGATGGCATCGCTGAAGATCAGAGCCGACATTTGATGAGATGTCGGCCAAAATAACTTAAAGAATAATTAATTCGATGAATAAATTAATTCAAAAATCAATAATATTTATGATAATTGCAAAGCATACCGTTAGTCTTCGACACTTCCTCTTCAGAAATGGCTGTCGAATAAGCGCACTTTGTTTACCTGAAATGTTTGGCTTCAAAATAGGTCAATGACACGCTATTATGGCGCCAAAACAAAAGGCATTGAGAGTGACGCTACGTGTGATGTGATGACTGTTGCCATGAACAACGAGCGCGCCCTCACATCACATGATTAACACATACATGTGCTCTCACTTCAAGCGTTTTGTTTTCATTTGAGAGTTTGAGACCACATTCCCACCGAAGATGGCGAAGACGGGAATCACTCGACAGTACCTGAGATGGAATCAACACTCGGTCTTCGGTTGTATCGGTTCTCCAAACGCTGGCATTGCGTTCGTCAACTGTCCGAAGTACGGACCGACCGAACGCCTGGTGGCCACCGCTGTCTGTGAATATCTGGTCATTTGGGACGCGAAGACCGGTGAGCAAGTGCTCCGATTAGCCGATGAGAACAACAAGAGTGAAGTGACTGTTTTGGCCGTTAATGGAGTGTCGGGTCTGGTGGCCAGTGGTCACTCTGACGGCACGATTCGCCTCTTCGACTACAACACCGGACAACTAAAAGTCACATTCTCTGGCCATAAGACAGCGGTGACAGCGCTTTGTTTCGATGTTAATGGTCTTCGACTATCTTCGGGCGGCAAAGACACAGAAATTGTCGTCTGGGATGTGACCAACGAGTCGGGTCTGTTCCGAATGAAAGGCCACAAAGGAATTGTCACTCGGCTTCAGTTTATGGCCGAACATCAGATCCTTGTCTCGTCTTCCAAAGACACTTACATCAAGTTCTGGGACCTCAACACTCAGCACTGTTTCAAGACATTGATCGGACACCGAAGCGAAGTCTGGAGTTTTGTGGTCATCAATAACGACCGAAGACTAATCAGCGGTGCGTCCGATAGCGAACTCAAGGTCTGGAATATCACATTCAAGGATAATGACTCCGAAGACTTTGCCCAGAAGTTGGAACAGTTGAAGATCAATGTCCAAAACGATGATAATGATGATGAAGAGGAAGAATTAGAAGAGGAAACGGATGTTATGATTGTCGAACGTTACGGAACTATTATGAGGAAAAGTACTCAAAGATTGTCCAATATTTTTGTTGATCCCGACGAAAGAGTTCTTATATGTCACGCAAAGGACTCTTTCATCGAGTGCTTTAAACTAAGAACCGATGAAGAGATCAAGAAATCAATTAGAAATCGGCTGAAGAGAGAGCGTAAGAGACGGAAGAGTGAGTCAGAAGCAGAACCGGTGGACAAAGAGATAGTTCTCGAGAAGACATTGAGTGACGAAATCGAGAAGTTAGAGGACATTAAGACATCGGCTAAAGTCAAGTGTTGTGATGTTGTGATTGTCCGAAACGAGTGCAAAGTGTCCGCACTTTTGGCCGATAATAGTGTTGAACTCTATTCGTTCAAACCATCGCTTCCGTCACATGTTTACGGCAACCTTCGACTTCTCGGCCACAGAACTGATGTCCGAACTGTTTGTTTCAGTTCCGACAACTATTCAATAGCCTCTGCCAGTGCTGAGGCCATCAAAGTGTGGAACAGATCCAGTGGAAAGTGTGTCTCCACAATAACAGATGGCGTCGAGTATGCCCTGTGCTCTGTGTTCGCTCCGGGAGACCGGTATCTGATTACCGGCACTAAGACAGGAAAGTTGCAGATATTCGACATCACGTCTTCGCAGCTGATCCAGTCTATCGACGCCTCCGAAGAGCTGCTCCCGATTTGGTCGATATGTCTCTACTATAACGGACAGGGATTGGTCTCCGGCGGTGAAGACAAGTTCGTCCAGTTCTGGAATTTCGACATGAAGTTGGACCCGAAGACCAATACAAGACAGTTGTCGGTCGTTCAGAACCGAACTCTTCGTATGGATGAGGGCGTCCTCTGTGTCAAAGTATCACCAAATGGCCGATTCGTTGCCGCCTCACTCCTGGACAGTACAGTCAAGATATTCTTCTTCGACAGTCTAAAGTTCTTTGTGTCCCTATATGGCCATAAGTTCCCGGTACTAACGATGGACATATCATCGGACAGCACAATCATAGCCACCGGTTCTTCCGACAAGAACATCAAGATATGGGGAATGGACTTCGGTGACTGTCATAAGTCGATCTTCGCCCACGACGACAACATAATGGCCGTCCAGTTCGTGCCCAAAACCCATTACTTCTTCAGCGCATCCAAAGATAAGACATTGAAGGAGTGGGACGCCGACCACTTCGAGAAGATAATGACTCTTAGCGGACATCAGGCAGAGGTCTGGGCGTTGGCCGTCAGTCCCGACGGCAAGTATGCGGTGACCGCCTCTCACGACAAGTCTATGCGTATTTGGGCCAAAAGTGGTGAACCTCTGGTTCTGGAGGAAGAAAAAGAGATGGAAAGGGAGAAGCAGTTCGAGGAATCTCTGTTCGCCAATGAAGAGACAGTGATTGCCGGCGAGACTAACAAAGAGGCGACCCTTCCCTCCAAGAAGACCATTGAGACGCTGAAAGGCGCAGAGCTTCTGATCGAAGCACTCGATGTATATCTGGAAGAAGTGGCGAAACTCAGAGACTATGAGACCAAATGCGATGCCCTTAAGCAACATAAGAAGCCGTGTCCGCCCAAACCCGCGCCCAACCCTCTTATGATGATTTACAGCACTGACTGTCCCTATCGTTACGTATTGGAAGTGTTGCGAAAGATTAAGTCTAATGAATTGGAAGAAACACTTTTGACTCTACCATTCAATTACGTGATTATCTTATTGAGCGTCTCGAGTGAACTCTTGGACCGCAATTGGGAGACAGAGCTCTTGTGTCGATGCGTTTGCTTTGCGTTGCGGTAAATATTGAATGTCTTGTCTATTGAGGACTCATTTGTTTGCATTTCACTGATTTCAGTGTCAACTTCGGTCAGATATCGTCGACTCCGTCAGTGTTACCCACTTTGGATAAGTTGAGGCAAATAATGAGCGGTTCTGTCGCTGACCTAAAGGTTTGTCTGACATTAGATTAGATGCCAATCGAGTCCAAAGACTTCTCTTTTGAGTCCATTTCTCTCTTTTCGCTATCAATTTTGGGCCAAATTTTATTATCTAATAAATTATAGTTCACTCAAATCGATAGATAAATTAGTTTAAAATTATTTTACTTGTTTTGTTGTCTTGTTTTTCTATCATATCAGGGGTTTATAGCTCTAAAATATGGGACAAGTGTTTTAGGCCGTCCTTTACAACTAATTTATGCCTAACTTTGCAATTGTTTGCCTGTGTTTAAGGCATAACTTTGCACTGTAAAGCAAAAACTCTATTGCTTTACAGTGCAAAGTTAAACTTGCATTACCAATACGTGCTATCGATATAACCGGTAACTGCTGTCAAACGTCATGTTTAATGTCTTTGGCTTTCTTTTTGGGGTCTCTTATTATAAATTTTAATCTAAATTTATTTATTTCTTATGATTACTTACTTCTTATCATAATTTTTTCCGCCGATAATCTCTGTTCACATGTTTTTAGCGCCGCTTTTCATCTCTGGTTTTGTTGTCCTTTTAATCTTTGGTCCGGTCTTTCGCACTGAACCTGACCTCAAACGGCTCCCAATCTCTCACTTAGTTATAGCTATTATTGTTTGCCTAATGTTGTTTTGTTTGCCACTCATTAATAAGATTGTGTTATGTTTGATAGGATATCGTAGGCGTCAACTCAGCGGCCCTTCAATACTACCGAACAATACTCGACTCGAATGAAGAGATCTCTCTATTCAAGGAGGCCTTTGATAAGCGATCGGATAAGAAGAAGAAGCGCTCCCGAAGTCAGGCCCTCTCAGGCGCTCCGATACTGTCCTGGAATTGAGTGCAATGAAACATAAAAGGCATATCAAGTGTATTGTTCGTTAGGAAAGATAGAGATCCAAACAAGCAGTCTTTACATCACTGGCACTACACCTCTATTGGTAGCGTTGTTTGTCTCTCTATCTTTTCATATTCCCTATATGTATGGGAAAGCACTTGTGGTGTATATACCAAATACCAAGAGATGAATGGTTTCGCGACAATTGTTTGCATCCGATGTAAGGCTTTAGTGAACTACAAATTGAATTATGTATTACTGTAATTATATTTTGTGCCACCGATATGAGAGGCCAACCAATAAAAAGCTACCGGAATATTAATGACACCACTGGTGGTCCACAAAAGACTGCGAGGAATCACAAATCCGAACCATATTTTATGCTAACATTAAATCTGCTTTTATTTAATTCTCTGCTTATTTCGCAATATAAGAGTATTAGGAATTTTAATGTCGAGCCTACACAACATGGGTTAAGGATGTTCAACAGGGGGTTCCTGTCTATGCTTATTGTATGATATCATAAACTTACCTCTTATGAAAGGCATCGGCAAACACTGAAAAAGGGGTAACTATAAGCCCCCCCCCCATAGACCCCATACAGTCAGACCCCGAGATAAGAGAACGATTGGTGCAGCGAAAAATATCCTCTTACTTATATCGGGGTTCGCTTATATCCGGGCTCACTATTGCGGGGTCTGACTGTATCTACAACTTTCAAGTTGTCAACCCTATTGAGCAGACAATTGCCTCGATAAATGGAATTGATTGCCATCAGTGCAACCATCAGTGTAACCACGACTATAATGAAATAATTATTTATTCATTTGACTGTAGACTATAGATAAGTTCATTTACTAGAGTGTGAGTGTGGGTCCCAATCGGTGCCAATGTTAACGTCAAACTCAATTTGCGTTTAGGGCATCACAAGAGTGGCATTCAATTAATCTGATCAGATGTACGCGATTTGCGATTTGCATCCCAACATCACTGCCAGAGTCAATAGCTGGAGGACAGGACTGTAGGGATGCGGCGATGCTTTGCGCGACACTACACTCCAAAACCAATCAATTAGTCGCTCGACCTGTCATTGGGCTCGCAGTGCTCTGTAATGTCGCCATTCTTGGTATTGTTTATGCAAAGCATGACCTGTCAGTTAGGGTTGACATGTTTCAGAATTCACAAAATGAGAGAGCGGTCAGCGTTGAGTCGTTTGTTGAACGCATCTCTGACCGCTCTCTCATTGCTTTACATTGGATTCCTATTTCAAAGCGAAAATTTCCTAAGACAATGCAGGATTATCTCAGAATTCATAAGACAAGGCGAGCTTGTCCTAAGACAATATGCACGGCTGACCAAGCATTTCGACGATAGGTAGGGGGAGGTTAGGGGGGTTCGGATAAAAATCCACATGGGGGTTATGGCAGACCCCCCCCTCATAGGTCAGCCCTGACAGTATGCCACCACAGTATCAACAGAATATGTAAAAAGCCTGGCTAATTAAGTGAGTATGGAAACTTGTTCTCATATGATTCATTAATAACTAGTCTGTATTTATTGAGCAAGCATGAATTTGAAGCAATAGCGCAATATTCTTGAGCAAAAAATTCATTTTTTTTATCAAAGACTGTCTGAATTGTTATACAGAATGGTTCTGTCTTTTTACATGAAAACAATCGCCTTCAGTAAATCCAGTGTCAAATAAAAGATCGTCAACATGATCAAGGTGGTTGACAGGTATTGGGTACCAGTCAATGGATTGCGACAAAATATTAAATTCACAAGAATATACTTTGAACATGAAAAAATTCTATCAAGTAGAAAAAATTCTGTAAATCCAGCCAGATTAAATTTTTATATTGATTATGTCACTGCAAAAATGATACCTTGCTACTAAATGTTGTATGAACGACACTACAGGCAATTGAAAATAAGGATCGACAGGTCATTAAAAATAGACGAGACTCGAGATTATTCGGATGTCCGGCTATACTGAATCAACCATCTAAATGACCTTTCCGATATGTGAAACCTTTCGAAATACTTGTTAGATTGAATATTAACTTGGATAATTACAGGAAAGCCTAGTTTCAACCCAATGTTTTCTTTAAAAATTTTTCATATCCACTAATATTGTAAGAAGCGTTTCGGATCGGGTATGAGTCGGGTATGGGATGAGAGTCGTGGATGAGGTCTGGACTCGGATGTAGAGCCAGACTGTCTGCGCCATAGATAACGGATGAAGGGATGGACGGAAGGGTTGAGCAGTTATGAGGGCTAAGGCTTTGGAGAGATTGGGCTATTATAAGGTTCTATTGCGAAGAGAGGTTCGAGAAGAGGTCTGCATTCTAAGAGCTATCGCTATGCCTTGTGTTTGTAGTGTT
>JAQGCD010000197.1:0-12513 GCA_034698965.1 Zygoribatula sp. | reverse complement strand
AATAATAAATATTGAAATGACTTCACTTATCAACCGAACACAACTCGAGTGGGCTTTTAATTATAGTCAAATTCAAAGTCTGTCCGATATTTATTCCTCGATATGTTCATAGCTTAGAGCAGACTTCGATTAATTGAGTGACAATTAATTTGGCGGAATTGAATTGAGAACACTGTCAATGAGAATATGTTCATGCTCAATTAATTTACCGCCGATTGTAATTGAACGACAATGTCATTTAGATAGCATTGGTCGACATTAATCTTGGTTTTGTTGAACAGACTGTTGTCAGATATAGAAATTGAATGAGTATTGAGTGTCGACATCATTCAAGATAATACAAATAAGGTGTTGTAATTAGTGACATGGTCATTTATCATGATTAACTAGTTAATAGTATATAGCATGATTAAATAAGAAGATGATCAAGGTGTTAACTAGTATTTTTGAAAAGAATCTTACCAAAATTAATTACATAAGTGAATATTCAAAAATGTATCAAGCTGACTTGAGCTGACTTGAGCTGACTTCAACAACCATATAATTTTCATAGTGATATCCAAACATTCAATTACCTCAATAGACAAATATCTCGTTAACCGCTGTATTGCGTGTCTCAGAGCGGGTCAAACAAAATAATTATGATTACAATGTATTCCTTCCATAACTGACTGACCGGTGCTCTCACTCTGTGTTGAGCCCAACCCTAACGGTTAGCACAACTAATGTCTGCCCTTTCTCTCCCTTCGCTCTGCATCTCATAAAAATCACTGACAATAGCCTTAATAGGTCTGTAATATGTGATGTGCTTTGAGAGACCACTGCAGTCACTGCACACGAAGTCTGGCGCCAAACACAACATATTTTGGCCACAATTTGCAGATAATAACTGAACGTAAAGGAGATATTAATGGTTTCGATAATACATAACTGAAGAATAAGAGACGCGAAGAGACGTCTGTTTTGTATGGCTTTCGTAGCTTTGATTGTCACTCAATTCAAGTGAGCATTGGATTCAATTCAGACTAAATTCTGATCGAAATTATTGCTCTCTTTTGCAGATATTCCGGTCATTCAGTGTTTGTGACCATAACTGAAATACTTTTTATACTTCTATTCAATAAAAATAACAGATTTTCCGGATTACTGTCCATTCGTCGGCTCTTTTCTCCTACACATCTATAGAAGGGGTGACCAAGGATTCAGGTGTTGATCACAATAACCAAGGATTCCTTCGAATATTATTATAAAACATTCCGATTAGAGTCCAAACCCTTTCTCATCCTTGAAATTATCAGTTCATTGATCACAACATTCAAACCTAAATCAGTGAAAACAAGTATAGAAAGTTCCAAATCCTGGCTATTCTTCAGTCATTGGTTCCTCAATATAACAGACAATACAAAAGGCATTCCTCTCTCACTCATCCAAACTATGGCTACAATAGGACAGCAAATAATTCGATGTCTTTTCGCAATAATATTTTGCTTCACTTCAGTGTCTGTTCTGGTCTTTCAATATCTGAGGCATGAGTTTAGTGTCGGAGACCTAACTCTAACTCGACTTCCATTCAGTCCCAAAGTTTTTTCATAACAATTCCTCTTCAATAGTGAACTGCAGTGCAGTTGAGGGCGAAGAGTGAGTGAATGGACTGATAGTCAGACAGATAGAAGTGGTTTAGAGGACGAGTGCCTCGTCTTCTGTGGCATTACTTTCGCGCGAGTGGTCGACAATACAGTGAAGGGCAGAGCATATGCTTCACAACCACTGCAAGCCTTCAGTTGTGCTCATCCCTGGACTTCATTCGCCTAAAGAGGATCTGTTATGTGAAGCGATAAATGACTTAAACTTCAGTTTTGTTTTCGTTTCGCTTTCATTACATTTAACTAATGATTCGCGAAATTTCCCGAAAAAGTAGATAAAAATCTTCATTCGGTTGTCAATAGTTATCCGAATCGGGAATTAATTCTCAATTAAATTATTCATTGAAATTCACTTTCGATGAGAACTCGATTGCAATTTTGGTTTTGTGTTCTTTCAATTAACGAAATTTCGCTAATTTATGATTAAAAGCAAATTCACTCGAATTTCGCGATTCATTCAATGATAAAGTGATTTATTTATTGTTCGGATTTTCACCAAAAAATTCTCAAACGATATAAATCTCAGAGACTTTTACTTTCAGTTTTGGGTTCGGTTTCTCACAGATTGTTGTTATATCTCAGCTCAGGTTTGAGAAACATTTTGATACAAATAAGGCATTGCTTGAGGATATATTAGCACCATGCTCAATCGATGAAATTCAAAAAAAAAAAATTTTGTCTATAAACTGGAATTTTTGAAAAATTTTGCAAAAATCATTTATATGAACAAGGTTAAAATTCTAATAAATTGATAACGGAGTTTTTTTTTTTTTGATTAAATAGTAAGCAGAAATCATTTTCTTCAACTATTGTCTCACATTTGTCATTCAATTATTTGCACAAAAAGGTGAAGACCTTTGTTGTGAGAGTGAAATGCATTTCCAAACAAACAATAAATAAAACCATAAAATCTTTGGGCAATAAAACCATTGAATTTAAATGCATAGCAAACAAGAATAGTAAATGATTTAGTTTATCACTTATCATGGTGATTGTTGGACTGGGAAGTGCTTTACTGATTGCATGAATATGCAAATTAGTTGCTGTAATATAACTTTTGATGAGTTAAGTGAACCCGAATTCTAATGAGAAGTAATGCACGGCTTTTGATGAGGTTTGCAATGCTTTTGTTGTTTATAGTGAAAAACAATTGACTGAGTCTTCACTTTAGAAAAATGAATTCTTTTTGTTGTATTGCTATACAGAAGCCAAGCAATACTGCAATAAGAATGTGTGAAATTCAACGAATGACTGACAAAAATCTATCGAAACCTGAAATACATTGGAAGTGATATAACATATCAGGACTTGTGATGAATGAGAATTATCGCGATATCTATTGAAAATCGATTTACTTTCGGTCGAAATCACTCCAAACATGTCATCGAGTAATGAATATTTAATGGAAATACTTTTGAATTTTTCGAAAATAAGATCTATTTTCTTGAAAATTCAAGTCTCGGTTGAGCAACAAATAGAATCCATAAACTAAAGACTCGTTTTTCAGTTCATAATATGAATAAATTCGTTATAAATTCAATCCATGTATTCGTCAAATGAATACTTTAAGCAGTTTTTCGACCGTTTTGTAGACTCACTGCAGATGTCTTTCATTGGGATCACAGTCTGAGTCCTATTATTCTTCTCTGAACTCACTTTCGCTTTCACTCCCGGTTTGTGAGCCATAAGTCGGTTCGAAATATTTATAAACCAAAAGTCGAAAGAAATTTGTTTCAAATTTTATGCTTCTCTTTGTTCTCGAGAGACGAGACCTGAAGAGCACAGCATTCGGGGGCAGAACAGCAAAGGAAGTGCCGATTCGTATAACTGTTGCCTATCGTTGGAGTTTATAATTAGAGAGCAATTAAGCCAAAAGTGTAAACACTTTGCGAAACAGAAGCGAAACAAAGGAAGTGTTCTGTCGTTTGAGTACTTCTGTTGTCTGTCCTCTCAATGAGTGCTTAATTGATAGCAAACTGTGGTCTCAATCGAAATATTGATCTTTGAATTTGTGCTTAATTTGCAAATATATCGCCGGTTATGGTCTCTAATGGGGTATACAATGGATTGCAATGAGTTTGCAATGCATTGAACTTTCACTATAAGAAAGAATGTCTTTAAAGGAATGTCTTTGACATAAAGCCATCGATAATATGAAATAAATTGGATATTCTTTTCCATACTATGACTGAGAAAATGCATGAATTAATCATTTAATAGGTTTTATACCTGTATTACAAAAAATGATTGAATTCAGAAAACATTAATCAAAACAAAAGTGAATTTTCAATTCCGAAAGAGTCGAAAGTTTTGTTTCGTTTTTCTTATTTAATGCAAATATGAATTCAATTTTTCATATTATTAAAAGTCTTTTACGACTGAATGAATGCAAAAGTAATTCAATTCTCGAACAAAACTAAACGAAAGACAAATAAAATCATAAAATCTTTTTTATATTCCTTTTAATCCAATTCTGTGTTTCCAAGAAAAATATGATTTCTCCGGGCATTCAATTTGTTAGAAGAGATGAGAGAAAGAGATAAACGAAAAGATGAGATAAATCAATGAATTTATTATTGGATCTGAAAAAATGAAATATTTGTTCTTTGCTCACAAACAATGACCGAAAGCCTTGAAAATTCACTTAAATCTATCGATCGTTGAGTTCCCACACATTTATAACAATGTATTTGAATGAAGCGATGAATTGATGTCAACTATTGTTTGTCTCCACTAATGGACCGAACGTTGAATTGCCGTCAACTCAGCCACAGATCAACCGATATATCGGTTCACAGTTCGACACTAAGAACTCGAATACGTGTCCACACTATAGACGACTTGGATTTAATTCGGAGGCCCTTTCAAGTGGTTCGCGAAGATATGCCGCGAACGCAGAGTAGAGATGCAGATAAAGAGCAAAATCCTTAGACTAACAGCAAAAGTCTTCAGCTGTGGAACAGGTCTTAACAAATGATAACATTTTTGCCCCAAATTCTAATCTCATTGCTATTTATCATGCTCAACTATTTTTAGCTTGATACTGGCTGGAATTTCTTCAAAAATTATTTCAACATGCTAAAATTTAATTTATTATTGTATTTATAGAACTGTAATGACTGTAGTTTTTTGGGTTATCCACCAAAAAATATTTATGTCAATTAGCAAAACAGACCAAAGAGTGTGTCCCAAACCGACAGCCCTTCCCCTCATATCTTAAGCAAACATTTGACATATCTGTGAAGCGAACGGACAGTAATTGCATTGAGAAGACTGTGAGCTCTGCTTAACAGTGAATAATGTCTTCGGTTTTGGTCTCTGTTTTCGAAGAGTCGGACAGAATCTCATTCTTCATACTTAACGCTAAAAATTACTGACAAATAAAGTAAAGAAAGAAATGTTTAAATTAGGTTCAGTCAGAGCACAGACTCCTCGAGAGCTTAGACTTAGCGTTGGAAAGGAATTCCAAAGTCTTTATTCTAATGACTGACTAAAAGTATAACGACTTCTGTCTATCGCTTAATGGGATAACTGTTTTGTGAGCTCTGACTTAGGATTGGATTATTGGAAATATTTTAGCCGAAATTGTCTAAATTTATGGGAAAAAAACTGTAATTATGTTTTATCTATTACCTTGTTATTTATATATTTTGCAAAAATAAATGTTTAGACTGGAAGTAGAAGAGATTTTTTCAATTTCATCTATCAATTTGGTCAATCAATCAGTCAATGCATCAAAAATTTCAAAAATTCCATTTCATTCCCGCCATTAAAGTAAACATTTTGATTGAAAAAAATGAATTTCATCAAACATTTAGTGTCGAAAACATTTTTTTTCGGTCGGAACTCATTTCGTTTGATTCGTTCAGTCATTAGTTGCCATCAATTCATTGCTGACATTTCAGTCACCGATAAACGACTTTTGGCCGCAATCGACGGCCAGAGAAGTGAAACATAAATTTCAAATTCAAATAAATAGAAATAACTGTTATTTCGATTGCAATTACATTAAATCGAATTGATTTATGATTTCATTTCGATATTTCGCCACAAGTAATAACCAAGTTTGTAATTTGAGGCAATTTCAAATTTAACATGCTATAACCAAGAGCATTGACCTCATTATAATGTTTGTTATTTCCGAAAATCTATGAAACATTCAATAAGTTTAGTCAATCATTGCGTGAATTCCTTCCGAAAACTCTTCAGTCAATGAATATTTTCATTTCCACTGAAAACTATCACAAAATGATTGATTGACCGACTCTTCCATCAGATATATTGACGGAATTTCTTTTGAACCAAACATTTTCGGTAAAAACCTATCGCAGTCTTAACCCCATTAAAGGTCTCTTCAGTGGGCTTTTGAAGAACGAGGAAGAAGTTTATGGCATGTCTTTAGCCATACTTAACAACCGATAATATCGCACATAAACCAAACCAATAATAGTTAATTCGCGCGACGAATCATAATTTAATATTGCTATTAGTGTCGTCACGTGACCACACATTTCACGATCAAATATCAAGATAATAGTCAAGTACTTACAGTATCTTCAAGTAGTTAAGTTTGGTCAAGTCGTCCTTTAGAATAGCCGTCAGATTATTTGCCTCCAAATTCCTTTAAGCAAGATATAAATCAAAAAATTAAATACAAAATTACGAATAAATCGGTCGAAAGAGTAATCAATTTTGTCTTTAATTATAATTAAATTCGTTCCATAAATATGTTTATGATATTCAAAACATCCGTTTTGTTGAATAGAAATCTATTTTAAAATTCAAATCAAGCGATGAATACCTAATGATTGACCTCAACCTTAACCATCAATAGTATCGCTGATCAGAAGAATCGATATTCGAGTTATGATAATAAGGACTTTGAATAAAATTTTGAATAATTAAAACCAGAAATTCTGGTATTTTTGTATCTGTAAAATTTAAAATAATATATCACATTTGGCTCTTCCTAATAATGTTCATGTTAAATTGTTTATCAAATACCAATAATTAAATTTATAAAAATACAGTTTGTTATCTAAACTTTAAGATCAAAAAGGATTTTCTTCATAATCTTCACTTATTTTGATCTCCATTTGGAAAGACTTACTATAAGTATTAGGAATACAACAAACAAAAGAATAGCAAACATAACATCATTACAGAAGAAGACATAAGACGACAAACAAAGACATCAAATAAGGAGACTATCAGTGAATACACGGAAACCTCATTTGAATAACAAATAGTGTAATAAATGGATGAATAGTCGACCCAATAATGGGATTACTTGTGATTCTGATCGGAATAATGATTCGGATTATAATGGTTTGAATAAATGGATTTCAAACGATTCAAGAATATGATAATAGATTACTGATATACATAATGAGGTTCGACTGTATTGTTGCCCAAAAGGTCTCAATTTTTAGTTTTGATGGCATTGAAGATCACGTCTTAAGCAAAGTCTCGGTCGAAGAAAATCAGAGACAAAAATGTTGACTAAGTTTGCGTTCAGTGAAGAGGATTAGCACTCATTCCGTGTTATGTCTGTTCGACTCATTATTTTTCGGTCAAAATCTTGTTTTTCAAAAATAATTTTTATCGCAAATTATTATGACATTCATTGATAATACATGTTTTTAAAGATTCAATTTATTCTCGTTATTTCACAACATTTATCGTGATATTTGATAATTTCCTAAATAAAAGATTTTTTTTCGAAAATAGATGGCAAACAAAAAATAAAAATTCTTGACTGACGTTCAGAATAATTAAATTTCTTATCAGAATTGACGAGAATTTTAATATTCAAAGGTTCGCTCTATTTATTAATTTTCATGATTTGCGTCCAAAAGAATGTCTTCTTCTCTGATGAAGGAGTATTATATGTCATACAAAACGTCAGTCTTTGCCATAAGAAGTGAACTTAAAATGTCTTAATTGTGTGTCAGAAGTGAACCAACACTTAGTTTATTGTCGACTGATTTGCATCTAATTCGAGAAAAAAGTTCCTTAATATTCATGAACTCATCCACTGATGTCTTGATATTTGACATTAATTAACATAATTTGCAATATTTTAGTAAAAGATTTTCGGAAATTAATGCAAAATTATTATCGAAGGATAAACAAATTGTTTGGCTTTGAGGCAAAAATTCAAACCGAAACCTGATTTTCGGCCAAAATTATTCACAATATTAACTGAATTAATGAATATTTGAGTCTACTTTAGAGCAGATTTGTCGACAATTAGTCAATCAGTGAGTTCACTGACTTATCACAGAATCCTTTTTATCCCCAAAGACTCCAAACTCTTCCACAACTCTTAGCAGTGATAACAGAATTAGTGATACTTTATCTTTCGTGTCGTTTGTAATCCCTTTCGCTCTCAGTTCTCATAATTAGTAACGAAATAATTCTTTTCGTCAAAAAGTGTTTCTGTTTTTAGACCTGAGATAAAGAATAATTATCACTGAATATGAAATTCCGCGAAACTTTCGCCGATATGTATGACATTCTTGGCTCACATAATGAGCCACTGAATGCTAATGAACCGGTTTGTCTGAAATTATAATTATCACGGATTCTCTATTAAGACTTCTAATAATATACTCTAATATTAAACACATTATTAGACTATGTCTTGAAGTCTCGGTCTCAGAGCTGATAAGCGAAAGAATTGTCTGTTCGGCGGAAAGTATGCGATAAACTATAGGACACTATGTCTGCACTCAAGTCGAGTGAAGACACTAATGAGTGGAAGAAGTCTTGGATTTCCGTTTTGGACACAAATAGTGGTTTTGAGAAACACATCATTAAGTGTTTGCACAACCGATGTGTAAATAGAATTAAGAAATTAATTACTAGTTATGAGGAGAAGAAAATTAAAAACAAATCTAATTATAGAGTATTCTAATTGAATTTCAGTCACTTATAAGAGGAGAGTATTGTCTGACTTAAGCCCTGATATGAAGCGAAATATGAATCGAAGTCTTTGTTCCGACAAATCATTGCAATCGAATCGAAATAAGAGACGAATCTCTTCGAAGCGAAACATCTCTGGAGAGACAAAAAACAATTCACTTCTTATATCGAATTCTCTTTCGATGCCATTCATTATGACATTAGACACGTCTCAAACCTTTCCTTCCTATATAACAATCTTCAGATTTATACTTTACGACAGACAGACGTTTCGGTTAATAATTAGCGATATTTTTTGATTAATATTTTATGTAAAGCATTGATAATAACAGTAAGTCATGACTCGAGCCATACGTCAGTTCGCGTAACGAGTGAGTGATAGCAGTCATCGAATGGATTATATCTCGAGAAACAAAATATAATTCATAACTAATTTATGTTTTATTTATGAGTATTTTCTAAACACAAGTTTACTAATAATTTTTTCGAATAAAAACTGGAAATTTTTCAAAAATCAATTTTGGAGTTTTTCAAAAATGACTCATTGTTCTATTAGGCGATTAGAGAAGATAATTTTTTAAATATTATTACCTAGATAATAATTTCAATCTTGGTCAAAGTCCAAGATTTCTTTCAATTTAGAATTTTTGGCAATTTTCAAAAATACTTTTTCATTTTTCTACTTCACTCTAATGAACCGAAAAGACTTCTTTCACTTCGAAAAACTATTTCAAACTTCAATAATAGGAAACGCTTTTCTCTGGCCTTAAGAACCACTTCTTTGTATCACATTTTTCGGGACCACTAATGAAATGGTTGTTCACTTCGAGCGCTTCGAACTCTCAAACCAATGATTAAAAGTTGTGTTAATTTATTTTGATTTATATTTTTGCCGAAAACATAATTATTTACTCGAAAACAGTGTTTCACTCCTTTGGGCACTGACTGTGACTCTGAGCCGGTGTTTGTCTCACTTCGTGTCTGCGCTCGACTTCACTCTATTCTCGGGCTTTGGTTTCGAATAATTTGTTTTCATTGGACTTTTGACATAACCTTTGCCTAAGAGTTATGCAAACATTGATTGTTTTTATTCCTGGATAACAATAATATTGACTGAACATGTTTAGAATTATAGATTATTAAGTGTAACAACTATCACCATGGTAATTTATCAACCTATAGCCTGATTACCCTAAAACCCCGAACACAACCCCCGACTGCACAACAAGTTAGAGATAACTTACAGTCGTCTGACTTCCGGTGGTATAAATCGGGGCACAAAAGTGAGTCCTCTGGCGGAACAGTCGACAGTGAGTCCCTGACAGTCGCACTCCAGAGGACAGGTAGACATTGCGACCCCGAAGTCATTGCTTGTGTGGTGTTGACCGCCGGTGAGCGCCGACCGACCGGTTCGAGAGCCGAATAAGAGCAGACATAAGGCTATGACTGCACACAAATGCATTGCTGTCACCGATGACCGCAACCGACGGGCCATCGAATACACACCGAAAGGAGAGATGTGTTCCAAGTGTTCGATCACTGACACTATATTTGGCCGAAGCATACAATCCGTACAACACTGACAGTCAGTGACACTACAACACACTTATCATAAGCTCATCAAAGTTGACACAACTTGTGATGAAAGCACAGTAATAATCCTCGAATGCAGAGTAATATCCGGTAAGTTTCCTCTTCAGGTGTTGTAAAGTTGAGTGAAAGCAGAGCACAGTTAAGCCCAAAAGTGTATTCAAAGCCAAAGCAGTGAACACATAAGTGAAGCCCAAGTATTGTCTGTGAGAAGAGGTCGGAGACAACTGTGAGTCCGTTCGGCGATCGCTCTCCAGAGCGCTGGCACTCACTCTCGACCCGAAGTTCGTCTCCAAAGCGCATGACTTCACTGTTGGCACCGATTCTTGAACTCGAGGTTCCGCCTATAGGACAGTCATAGAAGTAGTCGAAGAATAAGAATTCCAGAAGTTTTGTCTTCATTACAAAGAAAAATTAAGAGTTTTACTTTTACCCTCGAAACCTAATATTGAAAATTCAATTTAACATGCTAAATTGAAAAAGTTCTATTGATAGAAGTGAATACACAAAAGTTCTATTGTCTAGTTATGTGATCCCAACTCCCGAACAGATCGTCGGCCGTCGAAATTCATTGAAAATGTAATCCAAAGCCCGAAACCCTATTCACCGATCCCTTCGACACTCCATCCAAACACTTGATAGCACTCTATTGATGGCCAAACTCTATGACAATAAAGTGTCGAACTATAGCCAGGATTATTTGAACATGCTGCAATAGTGGATCGTTACTATTTAAGTTTAAGCATGATAAAATAACAGCAAGTAATCATGGTAGTTTCTTTGAAATACCATGATTAAAGGTGTAATATTAGTTGACCACCTTGGTGGTCTGTGATCTGAATCATTGTCGACTCAAAGCAGTTAATAATTAACACACAAAATGTATAAAAAATTTATTCCTTGGTCGCGATAAAAAATAAATATAAAATCAATTAAAATGCGGCCATCATACAATTAATTGTCAACGAGTGCTCAAATTGATTGTGGCGGCAACAACGCCCATCAAGACACGAAACGGTGGCGGAAGGTTGTTGCTGGCCCATAGCATTGCTGCGCCAAGAGCCATACGAATTAGACCCAGCACCATGTCTTGGTCGGGCATTTGAAGCCTGGTCAGAACCTAAATAAGAGGAGATATTAGCATGTTAATTAAATAAATAAATAAATAATTAATTAATTACCATTAAATAATTGCTTATAATAATTAATTACCGTATTGCCGATGGTTTGTATAGCCGTTTTAGCCAATGTCGAATTATTGGCAATTGGGTCCGACATATTGTCAAAAGTAAATATAATTTCATCTTTCAATGCTTTAAATAGTTACTTATTATGTTGGACATGAGAATGGTGTTTATGTAGGTTTGAAATTTTTTCCATATAAAACTTTGTATTCAAATTAGATTCGATTTTATTGCCACTGGAAACTTTTTAATTAAAGGTAATATTTCATAAGTTCATAGATAAAAATTTATTTACCTTCAGATTTGGAATGAGCAAATAACATGCAAACTATTATGATTATTAGTTTCATTTTCATTTAGAGAGAATGACTTTTCAAATGTTTCAAAGTTTTTGGTTCTTAAATAAATTATTGATTTCTATTCGCAGCCGAAAATGTCATCCAATGGAGAGAAAGCAGTGGCAGCAGAGGTATCGCCAGTTGTAAGTACTTCTAGCAGTGATCCGTTGAGTTCGCCCGAAGAAGACAAGTGTATATTAACCCCGCTTTCGCTTGAATTCGATCCATTGAGTTGGAAGTTAGACGAGAAGAGCAAAAGCAATAACTGTAGTCCTGACCAATACTCGGCTGCTCTCCTCTCGAAGGACCTGATGACCGACTCTGTCCAGTCCTACGATTTGCTAACCATGGATGATAACTGGGACCTCGATCCCAACCAACCCAACCCTAAGTGTGATCTCAATCCACAACTGATCCACGAGTTTGAGCCCACTTTGGCTAACAGTGACTATGACTCGAACGATGTAAAGCAATCTTTGAACGGATATAACGGATATGATAGAAGTGATTCGCCGGTCGATAGTCTGACCAACGACTGCGATGCGACCAACTGTGTTAATGCGAATGAAGCCAATCATACCCATGATATTTCTGAGACCACTGACATCACTGACTCCACTGCCGCCACTGATACCACTGACACTAACGAATGCCGAATCGAGACTCAATCGCAACCCACTAATCAAAGTATCGCCTCGGAGACCACCCTCGAGGCCGACCTCGAGGCCGACCTCGAGTCTGACCAGAAACCCATTGACTGCTCAAGTCCTGTCAATGTGGAAAGCGCTCAATTAATCGCATCTAAACTGATCAATGAATGTGTGTTTGACG
>JAQGCD010000196.1:0-12534 GCA_034698965.1 Zygoribatula sp. | reverse complement strand
GTCTATGAATACAAATATATTATAGAATTAAAATTACACTAAAATTAGTGAAACGAAAATATTTAACAATCTTTATAACGAATTTTCGGCTAAACTTCTGAGCCGTTGACTCGAATTCTCTTTGTCGTAATAGGGAGTCTCACTCGAACCGAATAAGAGCTCAGTTTTCTGTCAAATCCATCATTCAAGGTAGCGAAGGAATAAGAACATAGTGTCAGTCAGAAGCAAATCAATTGGATTGACCTTACATTTGGCGCATTGGGTGTAACGAACCAGATATAGACGCAATAGATCGGAACCATTATCATCGACGACAACGCCAGACACCAGCCGAGCGCCGACGCCCACCCCGGGTACTCGTACACGTTGTTGTATCTGAAAATAGCTTATATTAGGTTTGATTTACACTATTTTCGCATCAACAGGTCAATGCCTAACAACCATTGCTATAATTGACTACAAAATTTCCATTTTAATAGCTAACAAAATTCAGAATCCAATGCTGAAAGCCAAGGAAGAGGTCGCCCTAATTAACTGACGATGGATAGACTTTCAAAGGTCATTCTAATAGCGGTTAATTCTTACTATTCTTTCCACTATTAAATATAATGATCTATTTTTACATTAAAGACCTGCAATATTTCATCGAAAGCAAATATGATTCGATTCTAACTTAATTGGCTTATAAGTGGCCACATAGAAGGTGAACGTTCCGGCGGTCAGAATGGGTGTGAAGTACTTCCAACACAACTTAAACCAAAACACCATTCGAAAGCCAAGCATTTCTTCGATGTTCTTATACATTCGATCGGCAGCTAAAATACAATGTATATGCAATAAGTCATCAGAATTAAGCATTAAGACTGCCTTACAATAAACCCATCCGATGACAACGGCCTCCAAGAAACAGAACCACAACAAACACATTCCCGAAGCGCCGTAATAGTCGAACAGCTGAAACACATACATTCCTCCCTGCAAGAGATGGTTGGGGTTAAGGTTAGGGTTGATATTCAAGCTATTCAGTCAAAGGCATACTAACCCTGGTGACCATGGACAGTCCGATGAAGTATGAGACGATGCAAGTGGCCAGGATGAACCACTCTCGCCTCCTGCCGTAACGCAAGTACTGTGGAAAGACGTCGACGAGGGCAGTGATGAAGCCCTCAACGCCGACGAACTGACTGCCCATACCTAAAAGCAAAACCATCACAAAGAACAGAACGGCCCAGATGGGTGCGCCAGGCATTTGGGCCACCGCTCTCGGGTACGCTATGAACGCCAGACCGGGACCACTCTCTGCCACTTGACTAACAGTGAGGCCCTGTTCGTGAGCCATGAATCCAAGGACAGAGAATATGGCGAATCCTGCATACAGTGAGGTTCCGGAATTCATTGCAGTCAAAAAGAACAATTGGCTGTAAAGATGTCGCGGTTTAAGACGATTATTAGCATTGAGACAATGGATCAGAGGTTGCGATATCATGAGTGAGGCATAAGTGAGGTCTCGACTATGGCTGTCATGTATTGGTATATCGGTATCGGTATTGGTATTTGGCTCTCATCTGATTTGGCTGTCACTGGGTTGTCAGTGATTATTGGCAAATTAAAACTCGATTAATTGATTAATTATAGCAAAATATTATAAATTCTTAGAAAATACATAATTTCTTTGCGATTCTAACGGATATTAATTTCTTCGATTAATTTCTAGACAATCGTTACATCAATTTTCTAATACAATAAGATCTCTCTTATGTAACGGATGTTTTTGTTTTACAAATAATTGCTTTTATAATTACGAAATGAAAATTAAATTACAAATACTAAAATGACATTTTAACAAAATTTATGTAAATTAATGTTTTCATACAAAATATTGATTATTTGGTTAATCTCTCTCATGTTTTGATGTATTCAAAGCAAATACAATAGAATTTGTGCAAAATTTTGTAAATTTTGTAAATTTCGAGAAGAATATAAATATTAGAAAATATTTAATTACTGACCCGACTATGCAAACCATGGACTGATCTCAAGTGTCATTTGTCAAGACTAGACTGGATTGCAATGGACTGACACTAACGGCTCAACACTGTCTGACAATGACTGAGTCTATAATATCATATCATATCTGATACAAAAGTATCTGTGATTGTGATTCCTATGCGAATCCTATGCATTCCATTGATTGAGCGGCAAATCGCGAGATCGTTCGGAATTTGGTTTGAAATAATGTTAAGAAATTAAGTGGAAGTTCAAGAGACGGGTGAGGATTGAATTAAGTGTGAACTCACTGATAAAAATTATTATTGAATCGATTATAGCTTCCGAGTGCTGTCATACAGCCTAAGGCAATGGCGTATGAAAAGAATATCTGAGTTCCCGCATCGATCCACACCTGGGGGTCACTCAGGCGGCTGAAGTCCGGGATCAAATAGAACTTAATGCCATCGCTGGCACCCGGAAGGGTCACCCCTCTGATGAACAACGCTGTCATTACGAAGTACGGGAATATTGCCGTCACATAGACCGCCTTTCCGGTCGACTTGATGCCACGCCAGATGCAGAAGAAGACCAGGACCCACGCTATGAGCAAGGTCAGGGCCAACTCGGGCTGCAGACCGTTCGGCTGATCGATGCCATCGCTTATCTAATTTAAAAGGCATTATCTTAATTGGTATATCAACTGTTCGCCATGCAAATTATATGAGTTCAAGTGCGGACTCGGCTCTATATTCTATTGAATCGCTCGGACCCACTCAATGTCTACTGAACTGTATTTATAAATATTTGATTAATTATTAAAACATTTTTACCCAGTCTTAGTCCTTATCTGTCAGAAAGCTATCTGTTAAATATCACCCTATTTATCACTTCTTCGATTAATCATAAAAATAACATTTCTTAGTATTGAAAGGTCTTATCACTAATGGATTATCTCTGATGACCAAATAATTGACCGATTCTGCGACCAAAATCTGATCCAATGATGTACAGGTATTGTTATGTAACATTGAATTGGATCGATAATAACTATATACCTGTACATTATTACATTTATCTTTCATATAGATGAAAAAATTTCTAATATAACTGTAATATAAATTGCTTTATAAAATTAGAACAAAATCCATAGAAATGACTTTTGTTGTCATATATTTTTTGTCATTATTTCGAAGGTTTTTTTAACAGCTAGAAAAAACGTTAATTAAGGGCATTTAAGGAGAGAAAATCCAATGTAATATTGTAGAACTATCATATCTTGAGAGAAAAAAAAAAATTCTGGCGAAAATCGATGAAAAATAATTAGAATAGACATGCACATCTACTCTTAAGTCTCGTGTTTTCTTATTTCAGTAAATATTTGCATTGAGAATCGATAGCATAACAAGCGTTCGATTTATTGCCATTAAAAGGCTGTAATTGTTGGAAATGATAAGTTATAGAATTATTTGATATACTATAAAATATTCCAAAACTTGTGATATCTCTTGTCAACGGTATCACAATGTCTATTAATTTTGATCGATGGCGTTGCAAAGTCACGAACGCTGACAACCATAATGATGACACAGACCTGAATAATCTTTCGTTCCCAGAACTCGACCACTGAGTTGACGGAGTCGTGACCGATGGCAGTCTTGTTGGTCATAGGCGACCAGCACTTAATAGTGTTCCACTCATTGTCACACGTAGACCAGGGCAGGACCCACGAGAACGAGTGATACAGGTAGAGGAGGGCCCAACTTATTATAACAATGTAATAACAGTTGAGAATGAATGCAACGGTGAGAGTGCCATAACCAATCCCTTTAAAGAAGGGGCACATCAGTTGCCACACCGAGATTCCGCCATTTCGGAAATATTGGCCAATCGCTACCTCTAGGAACAGAACTGGAATTCCTCCGCACACCAAAAATATTATATATGGAATAAAAAAGGCACCTGCAACAAATGAAATACAATGTATAAGTAATTTAGGTCATTTTGGTCAATTAATTTTTAATTAAGTTTGTGTAATTAAAGTTAGCAAATAATTATTAATTCCCATAAGGAATTGCCATGATCAATTAATGAAAATAAATTGCCCGTGAACATAGTTTATTTGTGCCGTTTAATTATGAATTATTATTCATGTATTTGCGATCAAATTGTGCAAAGCCTTCAAAGAATCAAATTTTCCATCGCTTTAAACAAATATTTTTCAATGAATTCATAAGATTTTTTTAGCCGACGTAAAGCTCAAGCTTTTTGATGATTGATTTGAGTGCGACTACATATTAGGATATCCATCGCTATTCGGTAATCGACTAATATTTACGATCACTCAATGCTAACCGATTGCCAAAGTATGTGTAGTGTTAACTGCAAAGTGTGAATAGATTTCATTCATCGGTTGAGTAAACAAATATCGATGCAATCAATAACTGCGAAAATATTTGCAATTACTTAACAAATCATCAATATGTGCCAAAACTTGTGATGCTTTTGAGATTGAGACAAAATGTTTGAAGCCTTGAACACTGAACCGATCGATATCTGAGACATATGCTAACAATTTAGAGATATTGATCTAAAAATTCTATTTTATCTTACAGAATATTAAGTGGGAATAAACAAAATAATTAGCCTAAAATGAGATAATAGACATCTAATTAAATTTAGTCATAAATCTAGTCTATTCGACATTAAAATTATTAAAATTGTTAAGTTTTTCCATACGTGAGACAAGTCGTACGACTAATTATTAACAAATGTTGAATTATATGCCAGAATAGCATAACTTTTGGCTTTTATGATGTAACATAAAAATAGAGAAGAATAGAATCCTTGTATTGATTCGTTGACAGTATCGACGAAATAATATCGATTCTGATTTCGATCCCCATTAAAATCCCCACAAATGAACCCACGTTTGCGATTCATATCATGAAAGTTTGGACCGGAGATTATTTTCAATTAAAAGTATTATTGGATGATATGTGAGTCATATCGTCATAAGTTTCATCACAATCCGTAGTTGTAGTTAATCTCATTAAAAATCTATTACTGTTATTAAAGTGTGTAATAAATCAGAATAATTTGGTCGAACGCAAGCAATTCTTTAGGCCTAAGCGGAGGCAATGGAAGAGCGATCCGATCCGTCGACTCGTTTTAGAACATCACGTCTACAACTGTACACATTCTGTGTTCTACATGTTCTACCTGTACATTATATCGAGTCTGTAGTACAGTGACACAATGTACTACAGTGTATATTATATGGATTTTTTGTGATGTGTTCAACGCTCGGATGACAGAAGATCGTAAATTTCTATCTCTCAATATTCAATTGGAATATTGAATGTTTTTATGTCCAATAACTCATTCCGAGAATCGCTATATTTGAGCAAAAAAATTACAAAACGATAAGCTTTGAGTAAATATTATCAGTGCCTAAAAGTCGGACACAATCTAAACAGACATATAAATAGTTCGATATTGAACTCAATTTGAACGAAATATCAGACTAAAAGATTGGGTCAATCATTAGATGCCAGAGATGTACGATAAAAAACAATCAGTAGTAACCGGTCATTCATGTCATTCCTGTCTAAATTCAATCGATTGCTTGCACTGTCAGACTTCGATATCCTTGAACTAAGAATTTCCATTTAGAAGATAATGTCTTTTTGGTCGAAAATTTTCCTTTTATTGGAACTAAAAGTCTTTTTACGAAGAAATTGTTGTAAAGTTAGAGCGATTAATATCTCTGAATCACTTAGAGTCTAAAGAAAGAATAGATGAAAACTGTTCGGAGACGAGAATGAATTGTTATAATGAAAGCCACGAATTATGAATGGACTTCGAGCCCAACCATGATTTGAATCATTTGTCTAGAAAGGCTGAATCGCCTGAACAGAGACAACCGTATCATCTCTGCTAACATCGCTATATCACAACTGTTCGCCACATTTAACATCAGTGCTGTAAATGTAGTGTTTTATCGATTTTTTCTTTACTTTTGTCATCACATCAGACGTACGAATAATTAAATCAATAACAGAGTTCTTATTCAAATCGAAGCAAAAGTATTGGCAATCGATTGAATGGACGTCTGAGTGTTGCAAATCGGTTCACTATGTTACATTGTGTTACAACAGTTATACAGTATTAAAGTCTTGCACTGTTACAGTAGCTACAGCTAAGTCATGTGATGTGAACGGTTCCGTTCAATTGCTGATTGAAAGCAAAAAATTAATCTAATGTTATTAATGTGGTATTAAATTAGAGCCATTAAGGCATCCGATGTCGCAACTTATATATGATATGTCAGACAACAATCATTAGAATTTATTACTTTTAGATTAGAATCTATCGAAAAATTGATCGCTAAATGTTGAGACTGAGAAATAGTGAGGAATAGTGTAAGGTCCTTCCATACGATAAATTAGAGCTCATTATTGGTTTGAGTTAGGGTAAGTCGAGTCAACGAATTTGCCGTCGATTGGCAAACCTTGTGACGCCTATTACTAATATAACACTTAGATCACAACATAATAACCAGATTGTCGTTCATCGCCGCATCACTAATCAGAACCACCACTCAAATACATTTCCTCTATTAAGCACAATTGGTATTAATCAAAATTAATGTATCGTTTCCATTATTTTCTATTATAAATTATGAAATACATCAATTCCCCCAAGTGATATAAATCTTAATTGTCGGACTCATGACCTGTTGGAATAATTTTTCTAGAATGAATAAATTAAGTGTTGTAATGGAGAATAAAAAGCAAATAGAAATTTAATTCATTTGGTTTGATCGCAATCATCAACAGATCGATTGACTTCTCGGCATAATAGCACTCGTAATGTACTCTTAGTTCAATGAGAATTCTTAGCGATTCCTTGACAAAAGGCCGTGAATTCTTGCAGTTTGGTGTGCAATGAAATTCACTAATTTTGATATATCTTCGTTTACCTTGAATTTACTGCTATTTAATTAGGGCTATATTAGGGGTTCACAACTCGATTGCTTTTAATGACGATTCGATACCCGCTATGGGTCACTAGTTTATGTCGAACTAAATGATCCACATATAAAATTACTCTTGAGACTTTCTAAATTGACCCTGGATAATTTTTGTCAAATGCTCATTTTTAGCACGATGTCACTTTATTAGCTAAATTCTGAGTTTTGAATTGTTGTATTGCTAGCTATAATTTAAAGATTAACTTTGAAAGCATTTTTATAGCGCTTTGATATAAAAAGAAAATGAAGATCAAAATCCAAGGGTGGGTTGAATTTATTTTTTGGCAAAAGTCCTGTTACTTCTAATTAATTACTAGATTAGAAAGAGATAAATCCATTACTCAGAAGTAATGTTTTGCCTTAATTTATTCGGAAATTTTCCGATGAGATCAAGGAGTTTGCTCAGACTGTTGAGCGAAAAGTAACCTTTATATTACCTTCAAAGGTGATCACTGATCGCTTTATTGGCGTTATATTGCATCTAAAATCACATATCAATCAACGAATTGGCGAAAAGTATAAAACAAAAAATTCGTTTGATTTCGCATAACTCCTAAACAGTTGCCAAACATTTGGTCGAATGGATGCAAGAAATGCATTGAATTCGTGATTGAACTCACAGACTGGGAATTCAATGAACTCTTAAACAAACACTAAAAATGATTGAAATATAGCTTTTGGGTGAACGACAGACCGGAAACTTAGCGAAGAAAAAGTTTTAAACACTTTGGAACACAAGTCGAAAATAAAGGTTAACTCTAAATGGTTACCAAAATAGATTGGCTCAGAGTTGGCTATAATTAGATAAATAAGTTGACGCGTTTGGGTATGAGTTGTGACCACAATTATAATTATAAGTAATATTAAAGATAGTGATACTGACCGCCCCCGTTCTTGTAGCAGAGATATGGAAACCGCCAGACATTGCCCAGTCCGATGGCATAGGCCATCAGGGCCATTATGAACTCAAATTTATTGGCCCATTGCTCGCGTTCGCGGTACTTGACTGGACCATTCTTGGCTTTGGGCTCACTTGGGATGTAGACATTGGTCACTTTGGTCGTGCCGTTTGTGGCCGGAGAGCTCTTGGAACTGTTGAGAACCAGACTTTGGGACATGTCGTCAGTGATGTTAGTGATGTGGTTGAGTTTGCAACAGTTGGCAACAGTTGTGGTGAGTCGCGACTCGCGGCCACAGTCTTATGTCTGTTATGTAATTGACTTGAATTGCTTGTTGGATGGGTTGAGCGCTAGGATCACGACTTGCGACAGATCGGTCTAATCAATGTGACATCAAGTGCCACATGTTGTCATATACCGTGTGCTATGATGTTATGCCATGCAATGCATGTGCCAGTAGTCGACTCGAGTCGCGATTCGAGCCAATGCTGAGCACAAGCGTCCAAAAAGATTTGTCCTTCACTTATGATAGGATTCAATTAGCGGCGAACATAGCGGTGATCAACGAATCGCGCGATCGGCTCTCTGTCGGCTGTCTTTCGGTTGGCTCTCCAATGGCTCTCTATGGCTCTCTATGGCCGACAACTTTTTATTCCCTTTTTGCAACTAATTATCGTCAGCGACTGGCGTTCACAGCGATTCATATGACGACCGCTTTTTAACGGTTCGCCATATTATGTGAAAAATAAATTTGGATCACAGAAACAGGAATCACAGGAATCGATCTGTTTCTCAGGCGAACGCACAGCACTGCTCAGGACAGGGATGGCATCGCACGAGTCGACGACGACCGCATTCACGCAAAGAACCGCGCATAACAACACCAGGTTATAGCAGACGCACAGCTCGTGTGTACCGACTTTTATAACTGTGTTATTCTTTCCAATTGACAATACTTTTTATTATTTAGTATTTTAGTCTATGTTTGGCATTAAAAATTGATATTCCTTTATAACAAGATTTTGCTTTAACTCATCCGAATGTCATCATTACTCCAAATTGGGTTTCATTTTTTGGGTTCAAACAACGGTTATTAAAATGAATAATAAATTGGATTTCACTATTCCCCAGATCAAAATATGAATACTAGAAAACCATTATACTAAATATTTGGTTATAATTAGGCCTATTTATACACGTACAATATATATTTTCAATATGAATTCGATAGATCCAAAGGGCATCGGAAAATTCCATCGGAAATAATGATATTGAATTTGAAGCATTAAATCACGAATTGTATACTAAATTAAATTGGATGCCTAAAAATGTCTGCTTTGACTAGTGTTTCGTCTGGTGTTATCTTCCTAATAGACAGCCCTTTGGCACAGATTATACCGCTTTCGACATTAATTCCAAAGTCAATTCCAACTTTATCCTTTTGCAATACAAATACATTATTTAATTATTTAAGACCACAAGGATCAAATACAGCTCCAGAAAATGAGAGCTGGAAATCAGCATATTGAAAGTGTTGTTTAACAGAAAGAGTCGGCATTAAAGCATCTTAATCAAGCAATGTGTATTAGTGCTTAGCAACCTTCTTAATGCCGGCTCTTTCTGTTAATCGAAAGAAGCAATAGCACAACATCAATAGTTATTGGTAATGGTCGTCGAACCTCAAACTTGTAACCAGCCTTGAACAGTGTTACTCTATGAACTGTTTAAGGCTGGTTACGAGTTTGAAGTTTGACGACCATTGCCAATATACTCACAGCTCCAACTCCAACTCTCATTCACTGCCACAATATTGCTCGTTAGAAAAGATAGGGATCATAACGAAGCTATCACTAGAAGTGTAGTGCCAGTGGTATAGGGGCTGCTTATTATCATCTCTATCTTTTCTGACAAACATTACTTACATGTATCACGCAATTAGAAGTTAATTCTAAATCAGAACATTTGTTGAGACACTAAAGACATCTCTTAAGCGTGATTCGCAACAAATTCTGTGCATTCATTGAGATTCCTGAACGAGTTGTGGACAATGTCTTTGGGAGTCATCTATTTATCAGTGATAAACCGCAATTAAATGTTTATGAAAATCGCTCAACAGTTCAATGTTATCGCAAATTAAAAAATGAAAAGATATAAACAATTCCGTCACTGGGGGTGCAGTTCTAGAGGCCTAGAGATGGTTTGTTTATATCTTTTAATTTTTTCAGTAACTTTAATGTCTATAACCTATTGTTTGAAGAAACAATATTGATAAGCATTGCCTTTCAATGAACACACATAGGGATGGCGCTCCAAAATTTGTTTCTTCAATTAATCTAACGATAATTAACATTAAGTTTTATCGTTATTCAGTGGTTTATCAGTGGACCGATAAGATACTCATTGAGTTTATTACTCAATAAATTATAAATAATCCGAATATTACTTCCGGTCTAAGGGTAAATTTAGGTTTGTTTGGTTGGTGAAGACAAATAATTACATAAATAGGAAATGAGTGTTCGATGTTATTAAATAAAATTAAATTAAATGTGGAATTATATTTGCTTATCCAACAATACCGATTCCAACTGCTCCAAAGCGCTCATCACTGATAAGCAAATCAAAGCTTGAAATGCCCGCCAATTCCTAAACTAATGCTCGTTTCTATGGCAACCTATAAGTATTGCACTTTTGTTTACATTGTTGATCATCTGATGGCACACATTGTTGTGAAATGACAGAAACGAATTAACCTCAACACTGACCCGTTTTTGACCGATAGAGTGACCAATCGCTGACCAAATGGAGTCAATAAATGACGAAACACTTCGCTACGAACTGGAGTCCAGAGGACAGTCTGTCGGCCCTATCATCGGTAACAAATGGCGAACAATTGACAAACTTTGAGAATAATTTGTTATTATTTCTAGATTCGACCAGAAATGTGTACCGAAAGCTATTAAAACGTCTGATCGATACTGAAATGGCAGGTCTTATGGATAAGAGTTGCGACGACTCTCAACCCGAACCCGAACCCGCGGCACAACCCAAGACCGCCACTGCCAAGTCGAAAAGAGGGTCACAGATGTCTTTAGTTGCTATCACTTTGTTGTTGTGCATCGTTTTGGCGTACTTTTACCAAACCATATACGAATTGGTTCTCTATATGTTTATGAATTAATTCAAATCCATTTCTATACCAATCTATTTGTTTCACTTATATTAATGCTTTTAAATATTTTATTTGTTTATGTGTTCATAATTTTATAACATAGTTACACAGTGTAACTATAAAACATGAATTTTATTAAAAATGTAATTTCGTTTATAAGACTTACTTAAAATACATCAGTTTCAGAACTTAAAAATTATCGAACAAATATCTAATTGACATTAAATATTTTTATCTTTATCTTTAATTTTTTTCACAACCCATATGAGTCCATAATTATTTAAGGCTAAAATTTAGAACATAATGAAAAATTCAGGAATCCTTTGCTTGCAAAACATTTTAGATTTAACAAAGGATTCCCTGTTTTTACTAATCCTAAATATCTAAACGATTAAATTTAATCGAATAATTAAATTTTGTTGAAATGAATTATCTTTTTTCCAATCTTAGCTCCCAATAACTCAAGGATTAACATTCTGTGAACATTGAAATGGAACAAAAACAAAACCGGCGCCCAATAAGTTGAAAGAGTCGGGGAAATCCAAGTTTTGTTTAAAGATCTACAATCTCTCTATCAGTCCATAGCAACTGATCGGAACTCGAGTGCAATCAAAGGCTTAATCTTAGTTCCGAGCGTCAGAGTAATTGCTAAATATTTTTGTATTTAATTGAGAAATACATTTTTTGTGTGTTTATTTGAATGGATACTCAATTGTTGCGAGATATCACACCCTTTAGTTTTTCAAATAAATCGCTGTCAAATTATTTGGAAATTTCCTGTTTTCAAAATGTATTTCTAAATAATTAATAACTTATAAGGCATGCGATGAATGAGTGATTGATATATGATTTACGTAAAACAATTATCGCACCAAAGATTCAAACATCAGATACCGAGCACTCGATTCAATGATCATTTGTTAATTTGTAGAAATTCTTCGAACATTCAATTAAAGAATCAATTGAGAAGAACAAGCTTTATCTCATTAATTTGAAAACTGTGAAATCTCAGACTCAAAGACTGGCTTTGACAGCAGTCCTCTAATGATTAGATATTAACCCTAAAATTAATCTATCTAGATATAATATATTCTGTGGGCGAAGTGAAGAATCGAGGGATCAGTTAGTACCGGTTTAAAAATAGATTTTACTTTCAGACTTATTGGGGGCAAAAACATAGTCCTATTAGAATTAATTATGTATAGAATCGGACTAGATGCTCTCTAGATTAAGTTAATTTTTACACAATTTATCTGCATTTCATATCGGAATCGTTATGGTATTTTTTTGCCGGATATTTGCCAACTTCGATAGTTTCTACTGGATTGATTCCAGAAACGTGTTTAGCTGTTTGTGCAGAATCAGACATGGGCAAAGATGGATTGGCTCGAAAACAGGGTATTGATCATCTCCAGGTGAACAAAATGAATTCTAATTAAGAGATT
>JAQGCD010000195.1:0-12535 GCA_034698965.1 Zygoribatula sp. | reverse complement strand
TATCGTTGTCTTTTCCGTCATCGCACACATTCTCGAGCGGAACACTGCACACCAGTCCACCGAAATCGGCCGAACACTCGCACACCCATTCGCCAGACTTCTGGACACAGTCTCCGTGATTGTTGCAAGACTTGGGACATCCATCTAATTGACAGAAAGACATAATTAATTAATGATCGAGTAAATAAACATATGATTGCGGTCATACCAAGAGTGCAATGCTTTCCGTTCCAGCCCTGTATGCAAAGACATGTGCCGTTCTTGCACTGGCCATGTTCCAGACATCGCGGGTCGCACAGACGTTCGCTGCACTTGGCACCTGTCCAACCGTCGTCGCACAGACATTCACCACTCTGACAGTGACCGTTGCTTCCACAGTCGAGATCGCATCGCTCTGTAAGTAAACCAAACGTTAATTTACAGTTGCGAGACATTCAATGGATGCATACCTTGTGAACAGTCCGGTCCGGTATAGCGCTCATCACAAATGCATTGCTGCAGTTGAAGGTCAAAGTTTCCGTGTCCGGAGCAGTCGGGCAGACATCTGATGGCATCGGAGTCGGGTTCGGCACAGTCAGCACCTTTCCATCCTTTGCCACACAGACATAGTCCGGCCACACAATGGCCGTGTCCGGAACAGTCGGGATCCAAGCAGTCGACTGATGAAGACAGAAGAGTGTTAATGCAAATGATCACTTGATTCATGTCATACCGTCTTCGCAGTGTTTTCCTTTATAGCCGGGGAAGCAATGACACGATCCATCCACACAGTCTCCGTGACCGCTACAGTCATTCACTTCACACTCGTCTTCTCTCAGTTGGCATTCCTTTCCCTTCCACCCAGAACTGCACTGACACTCGCCGTTGATATACTGACCGCGACCCGAGCACAAGACAGGACAGACTCCTGAAGAGAAAGGAAGCATTAATAAAATTGCCAAGACAAACCATATTAATGGTGTCCAATGGTTGAGATACTAACTGTAAGCGCAATTATCTCCGGCGTAATCGGCATCACATTTGCACGTTCCCGACACACAAACTCCGTGGCCGTGACAGTCGAAAGGACAGGGAATGTTGGACTCGTCGGCGATCGAGAAGACCATTGATATGTCGGCCGACATCATGGCGTCGTTGTAGATCGAGATGAACCAATTTCCTCTGTCCAAAAACCGGGTGAACTCTCTGTTGAGGGTCTTGTCGTTGTTGGCGGCCCGAGGCTGGCGTCCGGCGCCCACCACTCGGCCCACGATCTCCATGAAGTCGTATTTGGTATGCGTTGGCACCGAATCGCGACTCGCGTAGACGCCCAGAGTCGAGCCCAGCGGAACACTCATATTGAACTTGACCAGAGACGGGTCCGACTGAACCAAATGGATGTTCCAGTGGCCGAACGAAGGCACGCGATGGGCGAGTCGTCTACCGAATTGCACTTCTGTGAACTTGGTTTGTTCCGGTGGGTACGTCTTGGCGGGCAGTGGTAGCGGCACTGTGTGAGCCAACGGGAATGAGAGCGGCACCGAAGACAATGCACAAGAAGAAGAAGAATAGAATGCGTTAGAGATTAATGCAAATTAATTTAAATCTATGGCAAACGAAAAAATGCTTTGCTTTGCAGTCCTTCCTCTGTCTCTCTCTTTGCGCTCGAGAGTCAAGAGTCAGAAGAATAGGCAAAAGAATAAGAAATTTAATCAAAAATTTTCTTTCAATTGCATCGGATTTGCGATTCAGTGCAACGAAAGGCTAAAAACAAAAGCTTTGCATAAAATAAAAGTAATTTATATTCAAATAAATTGCAAAAAATAAGGGCGAAAGGGCTTCCAAATGCAATAAAATTGTTATTCATTAGAAGAAACGGAATATTTGGTCGAAAAATAATTGCTTAGTCTTAAAGAGTTTGTTAGCATTTTGGAGGACAAAGAATAATACATAAGAGGTATAAGAGGTTTGAAGCTATGAATTGCAGTCAATGTAATCAAATGCGTTTCTTCGGCATAGGAATAGGTCTCACGGCTGTGATCTAAGCAGCTCTTAAGCGGCACAAGACTTACTCTGATGTCCGCCACTGTTGGCATCAGATAATGTCTGAACTGATATTATGCTATACTTTTCGCAGCTCTTTATGTCATTATTGAGGTCTAGGTTTGCATCGAATAATAGACTTAGTTTTTCATTCAATTTGTCTAATTTCTGGTGAATTAGATTATAAGTGTATGTATTGTTTGTCTCTGTTGTTGTGGGGTTGGGGTCAGTGGTCGTCGGTTGTGTAGCACTGGAACTGTTGGCTATTGACGACAATCGTGTGCCAAACAGATCGTTGTCGTCGAGTCCAACAACAAAATCAATTATATTATTAACGGAATTGGATTCAGAATTTAATTCCATGTAATTGTCTCCTAATTTGAGCGCTAAAGGACTGTCTATTTCGTTGAGTTGTTGCGGGTTATCGTCAATTAGGAGGGGATCAGCCATCAGATGGTGACTTTTGCCATCGCCATTGCCAGAGCCGTCAGTGGCATCAGTGGCGTCAGTCGGGTCAGTGCCGTCAGAGCCATCCCAGTCATGCAAGGGATGGACAGCACTGCCCTCATTACCATTAATTGAGTTCATTATTAGATTATCGTTAATAGTGTTATCTGTATTAGTAGTCAAGTCATGCAATTCATGCAATCGATGCCATCCATCGCCAACAGAATCCAATATCTGATCGCCAGCGCTAACAACAGATCTCTTACTTTTGCCGTCACTATTACCGGCACTACCGCCGGCTTTAAGCTCGGGTTCTGTCATGTCGTCGACCATCACAGCACAGTTGGTTCCGTCTCTTAAGCCAGAAGACAGAGCAGAACCTAATTATACGAATGGATTAAAAATTAGCGATAATTCTATTGCATTAAGACTTAAATGAATAATTCAGACCATAAGTCAGTTAAAAGAGAAGACGAGAGCAAAGAAGTCGGACAACAGTTCTCAGTACTCATTAAATGAGACAAACTTTTAGTTTTCATTAGACTTTTGCCATCAGTTTCAGGACTCAAAGGAACGTATGATTACTTTTAATTTGGATTTAAACCATTTCTTCGGAGGATATAAAACATTAATTACTTAATAAAAGTTAGATCTAAAGTCTGGGGAATAGGGAAGAGGTTTGTCGGCTCTTCTCATATCGGACTCAACAGAAAAGTCTGTTTCGGCACAAGTTTTGCTATTAAAGACATCGAGGAATTAAAAGTTTAGATAAAAGCAAAAGTAATTAGAGTCAGATCTCGGAGATAACTAAAATTGACTTTCAGTAAGTGAGCGGAAAATTTGAAAACATAATGAATTGCAAAACAAAAAATAAATAATAAGAATCAACGAATGACTGAAATTAGTTGAAGTAAAGGAACGGTTCGGCAGTAATTGGAGAAAATCGAGACCAAAGCGAAACCAATCGATGATCAGAGGAATTAATTCCCGAATAAGACATATAATGAGATCAAATCAATACTAACAGTGAGAGAAAGTGAGCCAAAGCTGTTGTGATTGGGGCTCAAGAAGTGTATGCAAAACAAGTGGAAGAATGGGATTCGAAGACTCAGATTAAGACCGAAAGACAAAGAGCGGAGAAATAGGAGAAATAAAGGCAAACAAAACTAAAAATAAGGAATTAAAGGAATAAATAAATCCTTTGGACAACAGCTCAGGGCTTAGGGAAGAGGAGGTGAATCAGCGAAGAGACCTATGGATGGATCGGGAACTGAGATCAAGCCATAGATCACTGGAAGTAGTGATCAGTGATCAGTGAATCGCAGATATCAGAGATTTATTGCCAATAAGAAGAGTAAAAAACTAAAAGAGACATAAATAAAAGATGAATCGATGCTTTGAATGGATTGGACAGCTCTGTCTGACTGTGTCCTCGTATCAGACATTTGCTCCCGAAGACTGATTGGTCTGAATGCAAGAATCCGAGACAAGACAACTCACTTATGATGAATGTAATGGCGATTAATAGCGCTAACGATAATAACATGAATGCGATGGCAGTAGACTTCCAGCTGCAAGACATCGATGATAACGCTTTGCCCAAATGGAACCGCGAAGAAGACAAGTGGGAGGCCAGCGGTCGGCCGAAGTGGTTGCGGACGGGAACTACTGATGGCAGTTGACTGAACCAAAAACATTAATTAATGATTGACTCAACTGTGATATGTGATCAGTGGTCAGACATACCTATCAATGTGTTTCTTGGACTCCGACTTTTTCATTGGTATCGTTCCGCTTGTGTTGTAGTCGTTGGCCTGAAGTGGGTTTCCTCCCATACCTTTGTGACCATCTATTGGTAGAAATACGTGATTAGAAAGGTTTGAGTGTGGACATGATCTGTGGCTAACCATTAGGAATGAATAGAGAACCGGAAGCTGTCCTCATCAGACACGTTGGCTCAAAGTCGGCCACATTATTGACATTGTCTAAGTTGTTTTGGTAGGGAATTAAGTTATGATGCGATTTGTTCTTAATATTATGCTCTAATGTGTTGCTGTGCGGAGACTTCCAGCCGTCCAGCGTTACTGGAGTCGGATGATGGTTCATGAAGAACGTTGGCGGACCCGGCACTAGGGGCATGACCGGCGGCTCGCTGTCCACTGGCGATGGAAAGCCTGTGAGGGCAACAAAAGAGGTGTTAGTTGTCGTATATTTCAAAGCAAATACATAAGAATTCTATTGCTTTAAAGCAGACAATACATGGATTCTATTTTATAACACAGAATATTCTTTTGCAACACATGAGTCGTTACGTAAGACTAGACCCGATCGATGAAGTAATATATCTTTTGGCGTATATTTAATCGTTTGATGCAATTTTCTAAATTTAAAAGTTTAAATCAGATAAATAGTAAAATGAAAATTAAAAACTCTTTTCGTCGAACAAAAAAGGCGAGCAATAAATTGAATGATAAATCCAATGACAAAACCAACAGAAAGAATAGCAATCAATAAAATAAAGAGAAGGAGTATAACAATGAAGTTCGACAATAGAGTGGAGTCTTTGCTCCAGAATCTGAACGAAGGCATAGAAGGGATGGATCAGAGAATCAACAAATGATTGAAAGCAGATTTTGACTAAAGATTTATTTAACACAACGAAGAAGAAAAGAGAAGAAACACTAATGAAAAAGGAGTGAAGTCATCGGCGATTCGGACAAAAGCGTTATTTATTTGGACGAAACTATTTTCACAATCAATTGAATCAATAAAAACCAGCGATAAGTCGATTGAAACCAAGAAGTTATTTGAGTTCAGGCAATCTGTTTAGTGAATTGCTGTTCAGTATGTGTTTGTGTGTCCTGTGCTCAGTGCCTGTGCTCTGCCAGTGCTCTCACTATGCCCTAACATCACACACAATGTTACTCCAAATTGTATGAAAAGCCAATTTACGACAGCAATGAATGGAATTAAAGAACGAATTAATTAGTTTTAGTTCAAGAGTTAGAGACAGAAAATGAATGGAAATAATGGTAAGAGAAATGCATAATTAGATATTCACGAGCACTGCCTGTGTTGTACACTGTATGCCATACTATGCCATACTATGGCACATCTCATGGCATGAGTTAGGCTATAATCCGCTCTCATTTATATTTCCGGAGGAATTTTACCAAACGATTCCTGTGTTCACTACAACACTGAATAAAAACACATTTTCCTCTTCGCTAAGGGTTAATATGAAAGTTCAGAGAAACAGTGGAATACTATGTGAAGTGAGTGCCAAAGGTTTTGTTGCGAAACAGTTTTGTAGTGCAGTTCACAATCCATTACTGTTTGCTAACAAGAGTGCCATTTGAAGGCATGCCATCGCCACTACATTGTATTGACGACTGTATGCAAGCACAGAGTGAACGCAAAATACAAATACATTATTCATAACACAATTCCTTTTTATCGCAGCGAAGCCTCAGAGCCTGAGACCGATGCCGAGCGCACCACTGCCTCACAGCTCACGAGTAGAGAGACTACGAGCCACGAGTGGCGACAAACAAGACAACGATTGCCAATCGGATACAATCAATGGGCTAATGAGTTGGACATCGACAATGAGTTGGATACGGGTTAATGTGCTCACAATGACTAAGATGCCATAGAGAGCATGATCCACGTCAAAAGACATGCTCGCAAGCCAAAGGTCAATGACTCGGAGGCATGGATTCGCTCAATGAATATGCGAATCCTTGGTTACCCACTGGCGGAGGAAAGAGGAGATGGGTTTGCAATTAAGAAGCATTTCTTGAGAGAGCGATAGATAGAGAATGTAGGGGTTGAGAGCGCCGGAGAGGGTCGACAATACAGTACACTCTATGGCATTGCACAAGTAGTTTACGACTCCGAAACTTAATATTGCATCTCATGCTATGAAGTTATCAGTGAATTACTCTTCTTCTACATCTTCAATGAGATGAGGCCACAGTCTGTGTGAGGGCACAGACTGTGCACTCAGTGCTGTGTGTGAGCCGAGTCTGAGCCCATGCAAGCCATAAAACTAGTGCCAGAATCTCATCAATTTTGAATACTATTGCAATAAATTGGTCGCAATAAGCAGTCATTGTCTGCCGAAGAGAACCGAAGAGAACAACAGAACAGAACTGAAACCCAACGAAAAAAAAATAAATTCTTATGTATTGCGATCTCTATTATATTCACTCCATTTTAACATTTAATGAACTCTTATTCCGTGCCATACATTGCCATACATTTAGTTAACGTATGAACAGAAACGACTTAAACACACAATTGCTGTCTTCCATCGGCTGTTTATGCATCGGAATGAGTCCGAGTGGAGGAATGGCTGCCAAATGAGTGAATGGATGGCAATAGAATCAAATATTTAGGCTAACTATTGCCGTTAGTGTATGTGATTCCTATGTGTTTTTCAACATTTGCTAACTAATGTCCGCATAAATCAAATTAAATATTTTTCTCGGGCGCAAACACTATGAATATATTTATTAGGCCTTATGTGATGTTATGTTCTGATGTGAGAGTCAAGCGATTCGGAGATTTACACCTTGTTCTACATCCTTGACCTGAGCGGGGGAGGGAGAGAGGGTTGCAAAGCCATGAACATTAAGCATTAGGGGGAGCAGAAGTGTGATAAGCCTATTAGCCTGAGTGGCTGATTCGAAATTGACACATTTTGTTAGGCAATTGCAACACTGATCCCATTATTCCAGTGTTGTGCTCATCCCTGTATGGCATACATACACAACAAGCATATGATGGGCGCAGAGATGCCATGAAATATTGCTAAATGTAATTTTATTTATGATTCTTTTGCAACTATAGCCGAAAAATTTTTCAATTTTGTTCTCAACCAGAAAAATGTAATTCAAGTGTAATACGGAAAAAGAGCAAAAAAGAAATAAAATTTTTGAGGAATAAAATTTTTTGTTACATTCAGAAACATTTTTGACTTTAATATAACCGAAGATAATATTTTTAGGGCTCAGAACCAAATAAAATTATTAGCCGTTATGGCTCTGACATTGCATTACCAGAGCTCAGAATATATTTGTGGGCTTTCGTTCGCAAAATGTTATTATTTCAGAGAATTATTAATCTTTTGTGTAATTCAATCAATAAAATGAATATTTAAAATGTATAAAACAAATAAACAGTTTCTCTCTGTTCAGGCATTTGAGTGCTGTTCGGATGAGTACTTCTTCGGTCAGAGAAATTCAAATCAAAATTCTGAATATCATTTGTGTGAAAGTGTTTTATGTGTTTTTAGTTTTTTTGAGATGAAATTTAATGTATAATTCATGAGAAATATGAGTCGAGAATGAAATAGAAAAACCAAATCATCAGAAGAGTTAATGAAACGAATGAATAATAAAATAATTCGAAAGAAAAAGAATATTCGCTTTAAAAGAAGATTCATATGAAGTGCGAGTGAAGACTGTATTGACTCAAACAGAGGACACACAAGAAATTGATTTTTGTTTTCTCTTTCCTCTACTTTGCAACGAAAAAGGCTTTGCATTTCAAAACGATTCCATTGCAGACATCACTTCTACACTCGAGTGTTGGGGCGAATGAAGAAAATTCACTTAAAAATTATTTCTGAAGTTTGTATTATAACACAGCGAATGAGTGAGAATTGAATATAAGAGAGAGTGAGAGTGAGAGCGATACAAGAATATTGTTGAAGGAGAAGAAGGAGAAGACGGGTCCCGAAAATTGCTGGTTATATCTGTTCAGTGCATATGACACGGAATACACAACACTCGCGATATGTGTAACAAAAAGCCTCTTCTTTTCACTTCAATCATCGCATACAACACAGAGAAGAGATGAGAGACAAGTTTGAGCGAAAATCCACTTCAAGTGTGCGCCAGAATAGGCAAAAAACGGATGGATTGGATGAGACGTACAACAAATATATGGCACAATATATTTGTGACAAATGTTTACTATTGGGAGACCAATACAGCCGATGGAAGCCATGAGAGCTCACCATTAAGAGAGAGGGTTCCCAAACAGAGTATGTATCGCATGAGATAAGAGATAGAGCACTGACTCGGGCTTTGACTGACTCTTGTCTCCGATGCTCAACAACTTTGAGTTTCACTTTCGACCAGACGTTTGACACAAAACTCGAGCCAATGACTGAATACTTGGCTTCAAAATCAATAAAACAAAAACCAAAAAATGCCTAAAAATATATGAAATACACTTTTTTTTTTATTTCGATACCATATTTAAAGAACTGATATAAAAATTCAATAAAATTCCTGAAATAAAGAATTTCAAATATTGTTTGATATCGGAGTCGGGCTTCAAATATATGTAATATCATAGAAGAGAAATATTTTTGAGTCAAATATAAAAATGGAATTCTTTGGTCAAAAATATCGATAAATCTGTAG
This sequence comes from Zygoribatula sp., assembly GCA_034698965.1. NCBI lineage: Eukaryota > Metazoa > Arthropoda > Arachnida > Sarcoptiformes > Oribatulidae > Zygoribatula > Zygoribatula sp. The sequence continues at coordinate 3,629 of JAQGCD010000195.1, read as the reverse complement.
TTTTGAATTGAATGAGACATATCTGGAAAAAAGTCGATATCAATAGAGAAGGAGAAAGCGAACCATCGATACACAAAATATAGATATAATAGGATAAAAAGAGATTCCTATCGGTTTAGAGATTACATAAATTATGGTATGTTTTGGACTGACATATGAGGACTGGGATAACGGTCTGTGTCTGTGGCTGTGGCTGACACTGATATCCACAGCCAAAGAGCTCACGAACTGACTCTTCAGTGAAGAGCAATTTGGATATTATTTAATGATTTATAGGCTATTCGAGAGGACAGACATCGCTCGTACTGTAATGTATAAATCAGAGCCACAAACAGAGGGGATAATGGCTTTTGTATGGGAGGACACAAATTGCTAATTCCGTGCAACGAATTGTCGGCTTTGGCCACCGATTCGCAGCCGATTCACAACCATTCCAGTAATGAAAATCATGTTTTGTTTCATAATATTTGTCTATTGAGTCATACGAAAGCATAACATTTGAAAAGAGGAATAAGTTTTTGAATTTTTAATAATCAATCGTGATCGCAACATAATTTACCTTGCTAGAAAACTCTGACAGGCAGAAAAAATATTTGTTTATGGTATTAGTGTCAAATTGGATTAAAATTTCAGATTTAGAATATTGAAACGTCGGGAATATAAGTGAATGGCCCCAAAACAATCTGATGACAGGATGAAGTGCTTGATTGCTTGGTGTATGTGCGAACTGCGATCTGTACTATCAGGCATTGATACCGATATAATTGCCGACCCATAACCCAATTACAAAGTCTGTCACTTTTTTGAATGGAACAACAATTGGCAAACAGTTGAAAGTAAACAAAAGATAGTTTTGGGTGCGATAACGAGCTAATGGTTGGTCGTCAACCACTAATAACTAGTTATTATTCAATGACACTCTGACGACATTAATCAGTGGCTTATGATCAGAGCGCAAGACTTGCTGATCATCAAGAATTAAAAAGTTGTTTATTCAGTTAGAAACTTATCATCAGTTCATTACTTGTCGTCGTTTGTTCTGAGACACGCTTTCCCAGAATCTGACAAGTTTTTGGAATTGACTTATGAAGTCCATAATCTGGACACTACTGATGGCCGGCTTTGCGGCCGTCGGTAGTGCCGCAGACCAGTATTTGGCCAAAGAGGAGAGGAATGTGAAAAAGAATTATACCGATTGTTACGACACGGGTTCGGATAACGTCTACGAGTATGACTTCGAGACAATAGACGGCCAGACCAACGTCTCGCTGACCAGCTATCGCAACTACACGCTTGTGCTGGTCAATGTGGCCACCTACTGAGCCTTCACCTATACTTATCATCAACTGAATGCACTCAAACAACAGTTCTCGGACAGAATGTTCGAAATCATTGGCTTTCCCTGCAACCAATTCGGACAGGTATTCATATTTATCCGAGCAAAGATTAACTTGTGACTAATTCTTACATTGAATGCAGCAAGAGCCGGGTGGAAATGGCAAAGAGATCATGAATGGTGTTCAATTTGTCCGTCCCGGTAACGGATATCAACCTAACTTTTTAATCTCCAAAAAAATCGAAGTCAATGGTTTAAAAGAAGACCCACTCTTCTCATATCTTAAGGTATTTCAAATAATCGAAATTAGCCCAGGGTCACATATGACCATTTACTGGTAATGAGACAATACAAATTGGGTCTAACAAATATACATGTATAGTAAGCCTCTCAAAGAATTTCGAGTCTAGACCATTGAGCATTACTGTAGACTTCCTGGATCAGAGGCCCTGACCCAAACCTGCGATACTCATCTCATCTCATGACAATAATTAATCGAACTGAGCAAGTTCACTTTGGCTCAGTTCGGTTGCCGAACAATCTATCAAATATCCAATTTTGAAGGAAAACCAGTCGTGAGATCACACTCCGAGTCATAACTGCAAAGTCGAGACTAGTCTTTGACAAATAACTTGTTTATCATATTCTACGGGAAACTTGTTTTTGCTCAAACTCAGTCATAAAATAGTAATTTCTTATTCAAAGCGTTTTTTATCTTGTTTTTCGTCAGAGAGCCTGTCCTTCGCCGCAAATAGAGTTCAGCAATAGAGACAAACTCTTCTACGACAAGTTGCACGAGAGAGACGTGCGCTGGAACTTCGAGAAGTTCCTGATAGACCCGCGCACGGGCAAACCGGTCAGGCGGTACGTGGCCAGTCTCGAACCAAGATATATGACACAAGACATCGACCAAGTCATCAGCGGAACTCTGGCCAGCAATTAACCGAATTTGACTCTATTTAATTTTTAATTTTTAATAAGCATTTAATTAGCAATTATTTAATTCTTGTTTAATAAGTTTATATAATTTTGTTTTGTTTTTAACTGCCATTAGTGGGCAAAACGATGACAAACTGTGCCGAAAGACATGTCAAATGTCAGACACGGTTTCGATGAGCGGCCAAACGATTGATAATTATTGCCATATCTGTTATAATTTATATAACAACATCAATATCGAGTGCATTCAGGATTATAACGGTTATTGCAATCAATTCCAATCTGTTTACCGCTTTGCCATCACTTTTTGGCAAAACGTTTTCAACAGTCGATTAAAGTTATCTCAAACTTATCACACTTACAATGCTCGCCATTATTTGCTTCTTTCGATTGGTTGCGTGAGATATGGAATTAATAGAGTTCTATAATTATTTTCCATTCCGAACGATCACGATTTATTCATGAAACTTATAAATAATTTCAAAATTAATTATGACAAATGATTTTGAGAGAGGTTAATTTTTAATTAGATATTAATTTCTCTATTCCTTACTTCCACTAAATATTTTGTTTTATCCAGTGATATCAGAACTTGTTGTGGAATATTTAATCAGTAGACCAGATGCTGAGGAGCTATGATTACTTCATTGTACAAAACGGTTAATGACCGACAAAAGATCATTAATATTTGAACATGACCACATTTAAGCATCACCGTTACTTTTACATTTAGTATTTCGGTTACAAAATTTCCCAAGATTAATAATGTCACTATCAATATTTATCAAAATTTTAATGATAAAAACTCTAGATATGTATATAATTTCTTGGAATAAATATATTGAGCAATTAATTACAACATAATTATCTCAATATTTCAGTAAGATTAAATTTAGATTTAAAATTATTTGAGTTATGAAAAAAAGTCTAGATAAATCCAAGGTTATAAATCGATCGAGAGGATAAAAGTTGCAAATATTCATGAAATTATTGACAGGAATATAAATTTAGCCAGATAATTTAGTCATTCAAACTCGAAATGGTAATTCTCAAATGTATGGAAACTTTTCATTTTGCCGCCACTTCAAACTTTTTTCTCCATATTAAATATAGTTGAAACTTATTTTCTCACATAATATTTCAGTCCTTTTAAACACTATATATACTGAGATTTATAACGAAAGTAAGTAAGATAAAGTAACAAACCTTCGACTCTATTGCACTATTTTTGATTGAACTCTGCATTCGTTGCGTTAAACAAATGAAATAAACAAACGAAAAGAAATCATAAGAAACTAAAAATAAGACAAAAAGTGGTTCAAATGACTCACAAATAAAAGTATTTGAGTGATTC
>JAQGCD010000194.1:0-12567 GCA_034698965.1 Zygoribatula sp. | reverse complement strand
TATATATATAAATAATTATTTACGAAACCAATTAATTATTGTTATTAATTGTTTATCTTTGTATGACATTAATTGGGATCTGAAGAGCGCTTTCCATCCGTTCAGATGTCAGTCCAACGATCGTTATCTTAATTGGATCTCTCTTTCTGTCACATAGTGTCTGACTTTCATCTGCTTATGAATTTCAAAAATATATATTCGCATACATAAGCAGTGGAATAGTGTCAACAACAACATCCTGTCTTATATAAGGCGATCGCCATTAATACCATTAGTAGTGTTGGCATTCCATATATTGACACATCAGTAGGTGTTTGGTGTACTTTAAGTCTTGCACTCATTCAATTGATTCAGTTGTGCCTTCAGTTGTGCCACTCTATAGACCAATAAGTAGGCGCTTATGCGATAGGATTTTGATAAATCACTATAATTTGATCTCAATTTGATCTCTCTAAAAATACCAGCTCAATCACGATAAGTTGTTTCAACTAAGCGACCAAGATACTTATTTATAAATAAAGTTGCTGGTCGATAGCTTCATTCGAGTAGAGCCAGAATGTGAAGGCGGATAAGATATGATAATATCATTAGTATTTTGGATTAAATCGTTTTTCCTAATCGACTAAACCAATTGACTATCTCTGTAAAAGCTTATCTTACTATTGCTTAATGCTCTGAATTTTCATAAATCTAGAAATTGACTATGAATGATAATTTTCAGCCAGTCCATCTAGATTTTAGCATGATATTTGAATAATTCATAAATTGCTCAAATCCTGGAAGTTTCCAGAAATTCTGGTGCAAATGGTGTCCGAAATTTCATTTTCAGCAGAATATTCTGAACAATATTTGTTTAGTCGTCGAATCGATATTTACTTCGATAAACAGGAATAGAATGTGTTTGCTATCGGATATTAAATTCAATTTAAATAATAAATCGGTGATAAGTTTTATTGTTTCGCACAAACCAATTGTCAGTATTTGTTAATAAATATTCAAAATATTTGTTTTTTTAGAATCGTTTTCGTTTGTAATAAATCATTTGAATAATATATTGGCAACAAATTTACATTAGATTCGGGATTGGATTTTGAATTTAATGGCAACGGATTGGGATTCAAATGGATTGTCAATTGTCATCGGGTTTGTCATCCATTGGTCGACAACAGAGATATTTGATTCTTTGAATACCGTTCGTGTGTTTCAGCTATAATAAGAATTCTAGTAATTATTGGGCATTCGTTAGAATCGTTAAGAATAATAAGAATCTATAACTTGAATTGTTTCTTCCATTCTTTGAGAACGTCCAGAGACACAGAACAACCTCCACAGACAATGACAATAATCGGTCCCTTCGAGAACTTGTCTTTGTTTTGGGCAAATATATTCTTCACCAATCCTTTGTAAATCGCGGCCAACGAAACTCCACAGGCCTTGAAAATATTTAATGACATAATTATTGATAGTCTTGGACTAACTCTCGTTAATGTGACAAGTAAACACACCCTTCTATGTTCTAAATTTGAAATGGATTACCATTAAGATAAGTTAAATCCAAAAGAAAGAATTATACTGCTATTAATCGCCCCGAAAAGGTTTGCCAATGAAAATATTTACCGGTTCGACAAGCATTCTATGATGGTCAGCGAATTTAAGACACGCATCCACCGCGTCCTTGTCATCGAGCAAATGCGAGATAATCGGTGGCGATTTTTTGTTGTAGTCGTCGGCCAATTGCTTGCATATGGACAACGCTCCCAAAGTCTTAGCTATAGAAGTAATTGATTTGATGGTAACGGGTTTGACGGGAGCGCCCGCTTTAATGGCGGCATTAAATGAATTGGCGCCCACTGTCTCCATAGCCAGAAGAGGAACAGAAGTCCAACCATGTCTTCTCATGCCTTCTATAAGTCCACATAGGAGTCCCCCTCCACCACAACTGGCTATCACCATAGAAGGAGTAGTTCCCAGATCTTCAGCAATCTCATCGATCATTGTTGAATGTCCTGACCATACGATCGGATCGTCAAAAGGGTGGACATAATAACAAGTCTTGCAATCATTGGATATCTTAATCGCGTGGTTATGAGCGTCGTTCCAGACATCACCGATCACTTCAACTTTGGCGCCTTCTCTTTCAATTATAGCTATCATTTCTTTTGACGTCGATTTCGGAACAAATACTCGGCATTTTAGACCCAATAGTCGAGCACTGGCGGCAGTGGCCAGACCTGCGTTGCCTCCAGAAGACGCGATTACTTCTTTGCATCCTTTCTCGAAAGCCTTCAAACATAATTGTTCTGTCAATTTAAAATAGTTCTAATTTGATGGGGTTTCCCTCGAACCCAAAGTTTGCTGATTCTTGAATCGCTACTTACATGTTGACAGACTTTGGATAAACCGCGGAACTTGAAGCTACCGCTGAGGTGACAGTTTTCCAGTTTCAGATATACTTTGTTAGGACAATGTTCGCTCAGCATTAGACTTTCGATGAGAGGGGTCTTACAAAACAAATTTTTACGACCACCCGAGCGATTAGCTGGCATTTCACCCATATTAAACAGTTATTGGTTGCAAAATGAATATGGTTTCTAGACAAATGTAAGATTAGTTTAAATAGGGAATTCACTCAATTTATATCAGATTTAGATATTGAATTAGAGCATTATATCAGATAATTTGAATAAAGCCATTATTTTGGTCACGCGCTTACATTTTCATATGATTTATCAGCTTATCTGCAATTTTATATCAATTCTTTACATTTTATTTATATCGTAAACTCGTAGAAATCATAAACACCAATGGATTAGTGAAATATTGCTCAATTTGTCGTATTTTAGTGCAAATTAGGAAATCGTAGTTTTAAAGTACTATTTTAATGGACAAAATCTATTATTACACCGAATATAATTAAATTATTAACTATAAGTCATTAATTATGTAGTGATTTAAAAATATTCGTTATTTTATTTATCAAAAGAATATGAATTTCATTTTTAAAAATACAATTAAAATACTTTTAATTTAAATGTTATTAAAATATTCTAATAAATTCAGTGAATGAGTCAAAAACTATTTGAATTGAATTGTTTCGAATAAATTCAATTAGCGAGCTCTTATGGCATGAACGGCACGACCACTGGTTCATCGCATAAGATGCGGAACCCTTCTTGAATGGCTAGACTGGTATTCGCAGAGAAATAATTAATATGTTCGAAATCTTCGTTGCTGATCGGTTTTGCCTCGTTTACCAAGGCACCTAAAGAAATTGAATTACTCATTAGTCTTTAACAAACAAATAAGAAGAATATATTACTTTCTAGCAATAGTTGTCTATCAATTAGTGATGACCTCAAACGAAGAGGTTTCTTAATTGCGGCCACTTTTCTTTGATACATTAGTTCTCTTCTTTTATATTCAATTTTATCGATGGGTTGATAGATAGCTGTTATGTCAATTATATTTGCGCCCAATTTGTCGGCACATTTGTTTGCATTGGATCCGATTTGATTGTTCTGTTCATCTGTCTTCGTCTCTTTCGGTGATTCTAATGATTCGTTCAAAAATTTGCTGTTTCTATACATAACACCTGACAATACATAGTTAATTGAAATTAAAGGTTTCTGGAAATAAATTGTTTAACAAACCGAGATCGTCTTGACTGACATCACGAGAAGCCAAGAGTCTGGTCCTCTCATTGACCCGTTGGACCGTCTGTTCCGGTCTTTGAGGGTTGAAGCAACATGAACAAAGAATACCCATGGCATGTCAAGGGTAATAAGCTCAAATTAGCTCAACTTTGTCTCCCTTTTATAATTTCCAATTGAATATGAATTGAGCTATGAATATATTTCTTGTTATCGTGATAGTAATTGTGCTTGGGTTTTCTTTAAACTTAAACTTAACAAGTTTATAATAATATCTCCTATAGATTGATAGTCAAAAGTTATGATTTGATTCATAAGATCAGATCTGAATATGAGATGTAATGACAGATTACAGTCAGTCTTGATTGGAGTGCATTAGAGGTGATCGGGATTTCCTTAAGACTGATCTCTTAGCCGCTTGTCTTAAGACTCGTATAAGAGATCAATATTGACTCAAAGTTCACGGAATTGACGGCCACTTCACTGTCAGAGAGTTGGGTCACAGGCGTTGGTTTCACTGCAGCGCACGTTTGGCTCGACTGACAACTCGTCTGACTCTGACTCCGATCTCTTTGTCCGACCAAATGGCGCCCAAATTTCGACCACCGTTTAAGCGTAAGCCCGAAACTGATGTCCCGACTGTCCCGAACGCCGGACAATCAAGTAGTCATAAGAAGAAGAAGACTAAAAGTGAGGACAATAAAAATGTGAAGACCGACACAAAGTCAACAAAACCAAAGGTCGCAGAATCAATGGCCGATCGATCGGATCCCAATAAGTTTGTCTTCTCGGTGGCCAATGGACGACAGTCTTCAGTGAATATCATAAAGGCCATCAAAATGTCGAAGAAGTTCGGAGTCTGCGATGGCAAGGAATTAGAAGAGGTCGAGTTCGAGGACAATCAATTGGTGCCACAGATTAAGGTCAATGATGTCGACGACCAGGTCTATTGTTTCTCTTGATCTTCAATTGTCTTCAATTATTGTCTTGTTTTAGGCAACGGATGCCATATCAGTTCCAGAGATCACACCTCAAGTGAAAGTCAATCTCAATGACATTGTTTGGTCGGACTTTGAAGATGACGACGACTTCTTCGATCGCGACTAACTTCTGATCGCATTTAATTACAAATTAATGTTAATTTTGTTATAATACTCTACAATAGTCTAAAATTAATTGTATTCACATTTCATATTTCATAACAAATTGACTAAATCTCAATTAAAAGTCATTTTCGCTATTCCTTGAACTAATTTCTATTTTGAGTTTACATTAGATTTGTATCGAATTATCATATCGTGTAAATAACTTTTTTATAAATGAAATCTTTGTTCAATTTCGGTGAATCCCGAGCCATCTGAAGAGTTATGTTTCGTTTAGTGAAAGAGCCTTATCTGCCAGTAAATTGTAAGAGTAAAAAAAGAAAGAATTTAAGAATTTGAATGGATTGGAATTCTTAGTGACATCATTGACAATAGCACTGACGAAGAGATAATCCCATTTCTATCGTGCAATTAGCGGATAATTGCAGTTTAGGGCCGCTTATCGGTTCATTTACGCTAAATTACCATAACAATAACAATGAGCAATTTAAACTGTTTATCGGTATTTTGGTTGAAGACAGAATTAAATTAGAAGAATCATAATTTGTTAAAAGAATTGCTCATTAAGTTCATGAAAGAATCTCTAATAATTAGATTCTAATTAGTCGAGTAATCCTTGAAAAGGTTTCATCGATTGCTTCACTGCTAACACAATACCTGTAATGCCTTCTTTAGCCTTCAAAGACAAGAAATGAATTTTTCAATTAGAGAGCTTTTCATACAAATTCATATTAGAAGTTTATTGAGAGCCAAACCTGCGACCAGTTAATCAATAGCCCATTGGTTTGTCCTTCGGTCGTGTATTGTGAACGCAATTCGCCGATCATTTAATTTCATTAAGTCATTTATAGTTTGCTTTCACTCTCTTATATTCCTCAAATTTGACATATCTTTCAGAATCTTATCTCCAGATATTAAGCAGATGTTTGAATTGTAAGCAGAATTTAGTTTAAATTAAATTATTAAAATTTAATAAAATTCATTTAAATTTTTTTAAAATTAACTTTGTAAGTGTGTGAAAATTTTATTTCGCAACTTTTAAATGTGACCTGGTGCAATGTCGAAGAAGATATCGGGTTCCGAAATTCGTCGGCACAGAGCCCAGAATAAAGACTGGATTAATAACTTCAATGTGTATTCGAAAGACCTGCGGGAAAGCGGTGTTCTGGCCAGAGATGAATCGTGGGTTAAGGAATCGTTGAATCAAGTATTGCAATAATATTACAGACTTTATTCAGAATTCATTGTATTTAATTCAATCGCAGGCAAACGGCAAAGACTTCTTCATCTATGGTGTTAACTCGAAGGACCAATCGTTTCGATTAGATTTAAGGATTCGTCCAAAAGTGGACAAAACACCAGAGAATGTCGTTTGCATTGAGTATTGCTATGAAATGCAAATTTTTATCGCCAATGACAAGCATTACAAGTGCTCTGAAAACGGATTCATTTATCACAATTTGGAAAACAAATGTGAATTCAAATTTCCGGCTCTTCTGCTCGAAATTCTGGAACCGTTTCAGAGATGGAGAATTAAATTCAATGGAATCGTTAGCGATCAGAACAATGACAAGACATGGATCTCAATGAGATGGTTGTGGTCCTCCAACACAGAAGTCTTTGATTATCGCACCAATTGTGACATCAATTATCTGACAAAACAGACCAAAGGTTTTGATCTGACGGTTAATGATATCTTGGAAGATAGATATGTCGGAAGTGGACTATTGAAAGGCGTTTTGCAGGTCGAGAATCAGAGCGAAGAACATGTGTTCCTTTGGGGGTCGCGATCAGTGGCATCACTAACGCCAGTCAACAAACAATTCAATGAAAACTTTGATAAGAATATTCTTATGGCTTATTCTGAGGTTTGTCTTAATTAGTCAATAATTTGAATTAATTGCAATTTATTTAAAAGAAAGGGCTTCCATTCGAGATCGTGAAAGTGGTAGAGAAGAAGACAAACAAAAGGTAAACTCAGTAGACGTCAATTCACTGCAATAATTAAATGATTACTTAGTCTTCATTATGGTTGGGGAACATCACCACACGGGGCCGTTCATCCTATCCAAGACATTACTTGTGCCTTGAAAGAAAATCAGGCTTTATTCCCAACAGACATGAAATTAAAAATTAACGGGAAATTAATGAAAATTGAGAATCTAAGCATTGATGAAGATAATTTCTGTCGTCTGACTATCAATGGACACAAAGCTCTTGGTTTTTGTCTGAATGCGAACAGAGATTGCGACCAAATGGCAGCGATTAAACCAAACGAAGCATTGATCAACTTATTCAAAGTCGAAGAATCTCACGAATTGGTGCTACCATTCAATGAGATAACGGCTTCCAATGAGAGCCTCACCGGAGGAAAGGGCTCATCATTGAGCCTATTGAAGAACTTGAGTCAGATATTGGAAAATGAATTCATTGTTCCGAATGGATTCGTAGTGACAACCAATGCCTATCAAATGGTTCTCAGAGAAAATCCGGATTTGAATAAGGAAATAAAGAACTTGCAATCAATTTCATGGTTCGAATTAGCAATTCAAATAAAAACTTAACATGATAACTAATTATTCAATATTTCAAGGTCTGCACGTAAAGATCAAGTGGAAGAGAGTTGCAAGAACTTGATGGAATTGTTTTGTTCCATTAAAATGCCTCTTTTGGTCACATCGGCAATCAAAGATCATCTGAAGAATTTGGATGTAAACGGCAATTATGACGATATGCTTGTGGCCGTTCGGTCGTCCGCTTGTGGCGAAGATTCTGAAGATATGTCGGCCGCCGGACAGATGACCACTTACTTGGGGGTCAAAGGACTCCAACAAATATGCGATTCTGTGCTCAAGTGTTGGTCATCTCAATTCAATATGATTGCCGTTGAATACAGACGTGGTTATGGACAGCCGATCGAAACACCAATGGCTGTTGTAATCCAAGAAATGATTGACTGCGATGTCGCCGGAGTTATGTTTACTTGCGATCCAATCACTGGAGCTCCCAATAAAGTGACCATTAATGCCAATTACGGCATCGGAGAGGTTTGTTTATGCCATTCATCGTCAGAATAACCATTGAAATCTTCATTCTGGTAGAGTGTGGTCTCTGCAACCATCAATCCCGATAACATCAGCGTTTTGGTGGATATGAATTGCAATTCTTATGAAACTGATAGATGCGTTAAGTCAATCGTTAATATTGATGTTGGAGCAAAAGAATCTGCTATTAAAATAAGCAAACAAATGGGTTCCGGCACTGAGGTCGAGGCTAATGTTGGACAGAAAGACAAGTGCTGTCTCACTGATGACCAAATTATTAAACTGGCCAATATTGGGCTTAAAGTCCAGAACTATTACGGTTCCATTAGGGATATTGAATGGGGTCTCAAAGGAGGAATTTATTATTTATTTCAGTCGAGACCTGTCACTCATCTGAATGCCTACAACGAATGGGAACTGACACACGAGTTTGACAGCGGACACTTGGATGAGCTCGAACACAACACAAAAGCTAATCTTGGGGAAGTGATGCCGGGGGCAATGTCACCCCTGTCAATTACTTCTACGCTTAGAGAGATGTGGTCTCATGTTTCGGTAATTCTGCTCTAATCCTAAATTAATCCTAAATCCATAAAACTAACCTAGCTAATTTGTATTTAAGGAAAACTTCTCGAATAAAGGTGGTTTTAAGTATAATCCATATCGCAAAGCCACTCAAGCCATAAGTGTCCATAATTATGCGGAATTCTTCTCACTCAAAGATGTAAGCGATATCTATCACAACAATTTTCATATGTTCTCAACTTCGTTTTACACTTAAGGCAGGCTTTTATGAATTCGCTCCCGAAGAATATGAGCCAATTGAAAACAAAGGTCTTGTGATTGCTACTTTTGGACATCCTGTCGATGATGAACAACTGAGAATTGATTCATATGAACGCAATGGTGTCTCAGACCTATCGAAGAGATTGAGAAAACAAAAAAATGTGATCTCTAATGTGATGTTCGCGAATGGAAAACTCAAATCAGTGATCAAAAAGAACAGTGCCTTTAATTTTGCAAAAGACAAAACATTTGATAATTCAAAGCAAATGTTTGATTGGATTTCACAGAGTCTATACATCACAGCAGAGGTAAATAGATTCTCAACTTATCTTATTCTAAGATTTATTTAACCAGAACATGATGGTTCACATCGACGCCTCACTTAAGTCTTGTATCATGAATCTTATTTTACTGAAAATATTGTCAAAAGGCAACATGGGTAATTAAAATTATTTTTTCACTTCACTTGATCAATCTCTAATTGACAATAATCTTTGTAAGACATGAAAGCCAATCCCGACTTATTGACTGATTTCGCCAACTTATTGTCGAACACTGGCCAAAGTATAGTGAGCGCAGACGTTCCCACAGCAATTAAATCTTTGGCCAAATCCATCCAAAATCATGAAGAGTTCAAACAAATGACACCCGAAGAAGGCCTTCAATGGCTTGAGAGCAATGACGGAGAACCGGGAAAACTTTATATGCAATTTATGGAGAACTTTGGTTATAGGGGTTCTAAAGAATATGATCTAATGTCTACCACTTGGAAAGACAACAAACAAATGTTAGTGATCACAATCCAAGCCATGCTTCCCCTCATAGAAAAACCAAACGGATCTCATTTGACAACTGAGCAATTAATTAGTAAAATTAAGACTCAACTCTCAAAATCGCAAAAGTTCTTCCTCAAGAAATGGTTACTCCCGGCCTGTCATAGCACTGTGGCTCTTAGAGAAGAGGCGAAGGCTTTCAATGTCAAATGCATCGACGAGTTTCGGCAAGTGATCCGGAAAATGGCGCAAATGATGTGTCACAATGAGGGACGACTACCAGAGCCTGAGTTGATCTACTTCTTAACTTTCAACGAACTGAAGACATTAGTGGAATCGCGAGATCCCAAGATAGTGATGAAGGCCAAGTTAAGGAAGAGAATCTATGCCAAGCTGGACAAATACATTTATGATGAGATATCGATCGGTCCTGATGTTAAACCAAGAAATGTGAGGCTACAGAAATGTAGAAAAAGCGTTTATTGATTTTCCTTCTCTTATTAAATTATGTCTTCTTATGCTAAATTAATTTTCCTCCAAAGCTACCCGATAAGAATGCAATTAAAGCTAAGTACTTAAATGGACCAAACTCATTGCTGACTGGCACTCCCGTATGCACCGGCAATGTGACGGCCAAAGTCTGTGTGGCCAAGACAATCGAAGAAGCCAATCAAATTCAGGTGACAAATCATAGTCTTCCCGAATAGTGTAATTTATCTCTTCTTCATCTTTTGCTCAAGTCCGGTGATATATTGGTCACCTACAGCACTGACATTGGTTGGAGTCCTTATCTACCGATGATCAGTGGCATCATCACCGAAATCGGAGGACTAGTATCTCACGGAGCGGTGATTGCGCGAGAATATGGTATTCCGTGTCTGGTGGGAGTGGACAACGCATGTGAAGTGCTGTCCAGCGGTGACACCATTCTTCTGGACGCAGACAACTCGCAGATTGTGCTAATGAGGACTAATGACAACTAACGATAATTATTAATTAAATTCTATAAATAATCAAAAAATTTATATCAGTTTTAAAAAATGTATAAACGATTAAAAATCTATAGATTATCAGAGCTCTGAAGGCTTTCAATCGCCAGAGTTGGACAGACTTGGGATCTAATTGGAAGAATGACAATGGGGTAGAAAATGATACCAATTATTTCCTTCTGTTCATCTCTGACCTCCGAAAGCCATTCCGAGCTCTCAAAAGACAGCTTTTGTACTGAAATTAATTTTATATCAAATTATTGACAAAAAACTATAATCAAAATGATTGTCAATAGAAGTGAAAAATGACAAAAAATTACAAGAAATGACATTTTTTGTGTTACATCGCGACCAATATCTTATAAAGTCTTATTAGTTTAATTTAAATTCATATTATTTAAGTTGTTATTATTTAATTTTATTCAAATTAATACAAACTTTTCGTATCACTTAATATATACGATCGAAGTAAATGTGATAATCGATATCCGACAGCAATTCACTGAAACACTTGACTGCTATTGCATTGTCTTCAAAGACCTCTTTATTCCTTGATTTGATTGACCAAACTCTCAGTTATTAATTATTTATTGCTTAGGTTATTGACCTGTTGTTAACTGGAATGCAACATGCTTAGTAAATATTACCAAGATTATTTTAAAAATAGACATTTGCTCGATCCATGCCTTAGTCACCAATGGTCAGGTCCAAGAACTTAGTCGACCGCTTGAGACTTGTATTGGATTATTATAGTAAATTAACGTTAATCGACACAATGGTTATATCAACATAAGTCATACACATATTCCTCGTGAGTCAGGACTAACAAAAAACTCCGTAACGAAGAGATCCGACATATGAAGTCATTGTCCCAATCGATGTCTTGTAATATTAATTTCAAATTATATCACTCAATGATATCGATTAACTGATTGATATCTTTGCAGAGTCTCACTAATTCTTCAGTATTGCTTACTCTGGTATATCTGATATACTCTGTTGACCGTTCAGACGTACCACTCCTTCAGGTCCTTCTTTTTGGGCATTTTCAGCAGAGGTTTATGATGGTCAGTTGGTGACGTTCGTGTGCCACCCATATCAGGTCCCATCAGATGCGTTTGCGGCATTCCCGCCCCAATCAGCGACTGTGAGCCCGAAACGGGTGCGAACTGATAGTTCTTTGTTTCGTCAATCTTGTAAGTCATGTCACTTCTATATCTAACTTTGAAGAACAACACAATCGGAGCTATAATCACAACAACTATCAAACCAATGGCTATAACACCGATTATCATAACTGTCCGATCACTGGTGCTCTTATTGGGCACGGGTTGGCTCGGTTTGGCCGTCTCCTTCACAAATGTCTTTGGGATTTCAGGCAATGGCACCTAAAATATGAAGAATATAATTGGGATTAAATGACAATTGAATGACAAACATAGAGGACAGCAATCAAGACTCACCTCATAGATGGTTGGCTTCTCTTTAGTGTCGGTCGGCTTCTTGTGTGTCGGGCCAAACGTTGGGACACTTATTTCATAAACAGGTCTCTCCTGCACAGGTGCCTGAGTGGCCCGACGGGTTGGAGGTATGAATGGCATGTAATTCGATGTCGTCTCTATTGGATAGTATCTGTTCGGTGACTCTGTCATAGGCGGTGATGTGGGCGGAGACCAAACTGGTCGGAACACAACTCTGGTCGTTGTCTCAGTTGTGTACTGACTCGAGTGGTCATAGACATTGCTCGAGATAGTCACCCGTGAACTTCTTTCACTAGACCCAGAACCTTCGATGCGGTCTTCATCATCTTCATCGCATCTATGCGAAGAGTCTACTGATGAATGAGTCGATGGTAATGAGTACGGAGGCACTGCTGTCGCTGGTCGGGGGCTGGATATGTAAACTGGAGTAATGAGATCATCGCCCGAGCCTTCCACTCGACTGCAATCATCCTAAAGAATTCTTAAGGTTAGGATCCAATTCAAAGCTACCATCAAAGACAAACCTCATCGTCAGCATCGAAACACCCGGAGCCGGCGCCCGAATAAATAAGATCGTCGGGTTCATAACCGACCGATGTTTTCGGCTAAAGGTAACATGGTAAGTTTGATCAAGGAGTGGTCATGCTTGGATCATCACTAACCTGCTGGGCCTGAGGATCACTTGTCTCCATATCTGTACTGTTATTGTAAGCGCTTTGTTCCTTATTCTTATGTCCAGAT
>JAQGCD010000193.1:0-12598 GCA_034698965.1 Zygoribatula sp. | reverse complement strand
ACTTAGAGCATTGTATTTTGACAACTAAAAGATGCGATTATAAAGATAGACCGAATTCAACCATTACTTTGTTAAGTTTTTATACAAGCAATTGGAGAAAGTGGCCACGAATGGAATGCATATGTGTGTAAGCATTATCACGATTTGCATTACCCAATTTCCAAATTTAATTGCATTCTAACGCTACATGTTTTATGAATACAAAACTAAAGCTATAATAAGAATAG
Source organism: Zygoribatula sp. (assembly GCA_034698965.1). Taxonomy (NCBI): domain Eukaryota; kingdom Metazoa; phylum Arthropoda; class Arachnida; order Sarcoptiformes; family Oribatulidae; genus Zygoribatula; species Zygoribatula sp. The sequence continues at coordinate 12,371 of JAQGCD010000193.1, read as the reverse complement.
AAACTTTGCCAAATATCATTGCTTTCAATGTCCATTCGGTTCTACCCGAAAATATAAGAATCCAGGAATATCAAAGCCTCTTAATACAGATTAAAATTAAATTAAATTAAATTAAAATTATACCCGGATTAATCAAATCCGAGAATTTAAGAGTTGGCTCAATATGTCCTAAAATACCAACAAAAGAGTAATCATTGTCTGAGTTAACTGAGAAAACTTTATGCTTATCTAATTCTATTCCCTGTGATAACGATGTTTTGATGAAATCCAAAAATTCTTTGGGTATTTAAGAAATTTATTAATCCAACCGTTGATTGATTTTAATATTTCCGGATATTCGGATTTTGATATTTTCGCCCGACACCTTCCATTCGAAGTCCACTGCCACAGATAAATTATTGTGAGTAATTAATCAAGAATAAGTTGTAATTGTGATCGATTGACAATTATCCTAATGTGAGACGTGAGAAGAGTCCCATTTGTATGGATGAGACCTGAATCGACCCGAATTCAGCGAAACAAAAACAAATTCACTCCTTTGAGTAACCACTGTGTGAGTGCCAATGATTGCGTGACTCCCACGACTGGGCTGGCGGTGACTCCTGTCTATTCCATTGCCATTGAATGCATTGAATGTGGCATCGAATCGCTGATACAATGATGTATGCGATGGAATTCGAGTAAACAGGTATTGGAAAAGTATGGTCGTAAGAGTGTTAGTGCAGTAAGCAGTAAGAAGTATGCAGTAAGTTAGTTACCGGGTCATTCTTGCCATTGAACTGCTTCGATGCCATTGAAGTGGTTGCCGTCAAACACTCCACTCTCGTAACCGATTCGGTCGGTCGCCCATTGGCGCGGGGAATGCCATCACTGCCTTCGGTGGCTTCAGTGCCTTCAATGCCTCCATTCAATGCATAAATATTAATGAATAGCTATTCTTTGTGTCATTCGCTCCGAGTGTTAGCCCACATCGAGCAGGAACTGTATCGGGATATCAGACGTTAGACATTAGCTCATTAGACAATCGGATGATCACTTGTTTCCACTGAAGACAGCTTTAAATAGTCGATTGGCGTCACAATTGGCACCACTTGAGTGCTGTCGAGTGCTGTCGAGTGCTGTCGAGCACTACTCGAGCACATCCTTCGAATCGATTTGCATGCAATTATTACCAATCTAGTGATCCATAGCTAATCGATGCAAATATTTTTTGCTTCCATACGTGTTTATTAGGACTCGACATTAAAATATGATTCTCTGCATAATTGGTTTGCTTATGACATTCGTGACACATATCTGAAAGCGTTAATTATCGCCACTTTGTCTCAATGTGTCACTCCGTCAGTGCCGTCAATTCAATCACAATATTATGTCTGACATTTCCTCAGTTCCATCACTACCGGACAGTATCATCAAAGCTATTTAAATTTTCTAAAAAGCATTTCGTTGTAGAATCTCAGCTAATTCTTATCGATTGGGACCACAAAAATTCTCGTTTGATAATATCTCTATTGAAGTTACCGATTGAATGTTGCAACTGATTAATTAAATTACATAATGTTCTTATGATAACTAAATTTATTTATATTTTGGTGAAATATATTTCTAAAAATAAATGTCATAGGAATAGAAGTGTGTTATTTACAATCTTTGGCTTAAAAATTAGCATCATACAATGTCCAGAAAAACAGAAATAAAGCAAAATTGGATCTGTAAAATTTACAGAAACTGAACCGAGCTAAAGGTAATACTAAATATCGGAGAAAATATTCCCTTTGGAAGTTTTGGTCGTATTGTTGTGGGTGTACCATACCTATGTATCTCTGGCCAAAATATTCTCCTCTGGAAAAAAAAAATCTATTCCACATCCCTGATAATTGTTAATATTAATAATAGAAAAGCATGTACAAATTGGGTTTGTAATCATTCGAGTACCATAATCACGAAGCAATTAACCGCAAGTTTGTGGCTGAAATCAAAGTAAGGTTTTGTCATTTGTTGAGATGAAGTTCTTTGTCGTTGGGCTCTATTGTCAAGAGTTCAGTGATTCATTGATAACTGAATGACTGTTGAATGCGATAAAATAATTCGATTACGCTTTGCTGTGTATTCGTGTTTTCTTTTTGTTTGACTTTAATATATAATAGAATTGTCATTTACTTCTAATGGCATTAAAATTATTGAAATTTATATTAAAATAACCCAAAATATCAATTTAAAAAGCAATTGCGGTCGCTGTTAGACATGGATGACTAAGATTTAAATTTGAAATGACCACTTGAAATAGTAGTTTCTATAAATAATAAGTATGAGAGACGACAAATTGAAATGCCAATTTGCATGATCATTAGACAAAAACACAATAGAGTGACAAAAGGTGTCAATTGAATTTTGACTGAAACTTGCCAGCAATTGGAGCAAACAAATGCAGGTCTTTAATACAAACGTCAATACATGTCAGTATATGTCAATCCGTGGGTTTCTCAAGTGTCGAGTCTCCCACTGTCGGTATCGGGCGGACAGTCAGTGTGTGCTGCCGTGCGACCAGTCTCTCGTCATTATAGAATCGATGACCACTGCCTTTAATAAAATAATTAATTTAATTAGTTAAATGTTGTTTCTGTTTGCAGTCGTTTAGACGATGAACAAATTTCCGACCCCTTGGCAATGGTTATCCATTGCACTGGTTCTTCTAGTCCAGGTAAATTTGTGTTCTATTAACTCAAAATACTCAATAACTTATACTAGAATATAATGTCTAATTCTTGCATTGAAACTTTTGACAGAACACGATTTCAAAAGAGATTGATAGCAAACAGGACTTACAGCAAGAAGAAACAGTGGCCCTCCCGGCAGAGCACCGCTCATTTCCCGATACAGGACACGTGCCAGGACTGGGCCCACCACTTCGTTCGGGCTCCACTCCCGGTCACGTGAGTGCGCCAGAGACCAGCAGCAACGATCCGTGGCCGCTGGGACGACCCGACGTCTCGCAAATCAAGGTCAGACCCAACAGCTTCGTGACATTATCAATTATAAATCACTTAATTTAATGTGGAAACAATAGTTTCTGTTTGTTCACTATAGTTTAGAATAATGTGTTAATTTCAAACAATTAATTACCAATTTCTTCAGGCAATTAACGTAAAATGCGAGAAACAGTTAATGAAAGTGAACATTGAATTCGACCGTCCCTTTCATGGCCTCATCTTCAGTAAAGGCCATTACAGGTGAATATCATTTCAAAAAGTGAACTTTATTTAATACTTTTTCGCTGAACAGTGACCCCAAATGTGTTCACCTGCCGCCAGGCAGTGGTCAACTGCAGGCCAACTTCGAGATATATATGGGTGGATGTGGAATGACTAGCAGTGAGCAGACAGGTACCAACGGAGTGGCTAATTCGGCCGGTTCTGGTCTCTTCACCGAGAATACAATAATCGTTCAATACGACCCACAAGTGCAAGAGATCTGGGATCAGGCTAGACGTTTGCGGTGCACTTGGTATGACTACTATGAGAAGGCGGTCACATTCAGACCATTCAACGTCGATATGTTGGACGCCGTGACCGCAAACTTTCTTGGAGATAACATTCAGTGCTGGATGCAGATCCAAGTGGGTAAAGGGCCATGGGCCAGCGAGGTGGCCGGCATTGTCAAGATTGGACAGACCATGACCATGGTGCTAGCCATTAAAGATGATGAGAACAAGTTCGATATGTTGGTCAGGAACTGCATCGCCCACGACGGCAAACACCAACCAATACAATTGGTCGATGAGTTCGGATGTGTCGTTCGACCAAAGATTATGTCTCGCTTTCAGAAGGTCAAGAATTTCGGTCACTCGGCAACAGTTGTCTCTTACGCATACTTCCAAGCCTTCAAGTTCCCCGACTCTATGAATGTCCACTTCCAGTGTGTAATCCAAGTTTGCCGTTTCGAATGCCCAGAGCCCGCCTGTGAGGGCGACCCCACAGCCGAGTACTCACCGGCGCCGCGCGATCAATCCTTGCAATTCAGTGAGAGCAAGAACAATGTGGCACTGGCACACCCCAACAAGTTGCATGTAAATCCCAAGCCGAGCATGACCATGCCACCCCCAAGTCAGTTCCAAAACAGAAAGGGAGAAATACCGCCTACGACCACAGTCAAGGGACCGACACTTGGAAAACCCGTTACCTACAACAGCACTAGAGAGTATACGATCGCCAGTACAGGAGGAATGCCTCGCTCACTCAAACTAGAAGTTCGACGAAAGCGTCAGAGCGTCCAAATGAAAGACATCAAGACTCAGAGGATCATTCAGGTGGTTGCGCCGGGAGATGTGGCCTTTGCCCTTCCGCTCAACGACAATGAGACCAATTATATGGACAATGTATTCTCTAATCGAATCCCAACCAACGACAACATGATCTGCATATCGACCGCAGGCTTCACTGCGGGTCTGGTTCTACTTCTGCTTTTGCTGATCCTATCGTGTTTAGTGTCGGCCTTCCTGTTACTGCGGCTGCGGAACGTGCCTAAGAAGATGTCACCGATGGAGTGCACCTGCCTTAATGACAACCCTTACTATATGCAAATGCCGACCGTCTCCACACTTCATATCGCAACCGTCTCGTAGACGGTCTCATAGGCATCAAACAAACGGTCGACACTCGAGTCGACAACTATTGAGTCAATTCATTGTTTAATCCAAAGAGTCGTCATATCATTGAAGTGAACACTAATTGCGATAACTGTTGGAAAGCAATCAATCATTTTGTTTCTTAATATGTATAACAAAGCCATTGATAATAATTTATATTCTGGTGAACGACTGGTCCATCGGTTCCATTGGTTGCATCGGACAATGCCACTCATCGATTAAGCAGATGAGACAATGACAATGGTGTCAGAGGTATCAAAGGTGACAATGGATTCAATGGTGACAATGGTGTGACTGCCAGTCGCGCTCAACGGCCATCAGTCGTTGGCCACACATTACTTACTGTAAATAAATGTTTGGTTCAGATTCTTTAGTTTATTATATTGTTTACATTTCGCTCATAATATAATAATTGTTTAATTAATTAATTTGATTGATAATTGTGTGAATCAGATGTAAATTTAGGTAATTAATAATTATTAAATTGATAACCGTTTGTCTAATTGGTGCAAATCTACATCTAATGCATTCACCATCGAAGACGAGTGCTTCCGGTATTGTTTGGGGAGAAGTAACGGCAAAACATATGATGACAGCCAATACTCAGTCCCGAGCTAATTGATGAGTAGTTTGCGGCGCATCGATTCGGTACAGCTCTTTAGCCAAGTTTAGGTACGCTTCGTATCTATTGATCAAATTATTAGTTAATTATTTAATTTAAATTTTAATGCAATGGAATAAATAAAATAATTCAAAGTTCATAATAATGAATCGTCTAAAATTGTCAAAACGGGAATTTTCCGGGTTTGGAAAATGATGAAAAAGTTTAAAAAGTATAGTTACGATTGTCATTGACAATTTTTCATTGATATGTTTAGTCACTTTTTGTGAAATTCTTTAGTGAAAATAATACTCCATATACTTTGGGATGATTTTAGAATGATTCTCCATTTTTTAGAATGAATAAAAAAAGTCTTAATGTTTTAGGAAACTAAAGTTTGCTAATTAATTTAACCCTTTCTGCGGAATGACATCAATTTTAATGGATATGTGATGTCACTGATGTGACACGATTTAAATTTAAATTTATATTACTCGACAGTGTCCGGGGTAGTGTCGTCGTGGTAGTGACCTCCTTGGTTGTGATCGCTGAAGCAGTGGGTGTGCTCGATTCGCAGGTCTAGTCCCGGATCGTGAGAGTGGAATGCGGTTAGGCATATGAGCGGAGAGTCCATATTGTAGAATTTGAGCCAATTGTTCACTTCTTCGTTAGTGTTCAGAGGGGTCTTAGAAAAGTCGGGCATTACGTGCAGTTTAGCCGAACCCGACTTAATTAGGAAAACCCCGCCGGCACTAACTGTGCGTTCGCCATATTGGTTCTTTAGAACATTCCTGATGGCGGTTATAAAATTCTCTTTTCCAATTCTCTTCTTTGCGCTTATCCTGATTACTTTTCCCGGTTTGCCTTCAGAAGCGAATAAATTGGCCATTAAACCGAAGTCAGAAGTGGTGACCCGTGAAACGAAACATTGACCTTGCTCGTCGACCTAACGGTGGCGAACATGGAGATTAGATGAATATTGTCAGTGAGGACTTGTCAAGGACTCACTTTTGCATAATGGGTCTGATTATTGATCCGGGTCTGGCTTTCCTCGAGCAGTATGTTGGGCATAAGCTCACAGTTGGTGCCGATCTCTTTGAAAGGTCCAGCGCCGGCACCAACCATGAACGCACTTTTGTTGAGGTCCAGGAGGGCTGCCATGTCTTTCATCGAGTAGTACTTATCCCTCTGCACCAGTGGTGCCAAATAAGGAGGTCCTCCAATATCTGCCACTTTTTCATTACCGGACAGACCCTTTTGGGCCAAATGGAAGGGCGGTTTGGTTAGGTCTGGACAGTCGACGACGGAGACGTTGACGGTTTCGAAGTATTGGGTGAGTTCTCGTTGCAGCAATGGACTGACCTCTTGCAATGAGGGCACGTCCAGCACCAACTTCTTGTAGTTGAGACCCAATTTTTGACCGCTAATCATGTCTTTTGATTGATTGGCCGAATATAATAATGGGAATCGAGTAACAGATTGTGGTCCGAGTCATTCACTCTGACTGTCCTTCGTTTTCTAAGAAACGCCTCTTTGGGCTGATATACGAATGCAAATTGAATAATGAGACCTCGACTCGACACTAATCAAACAAATCACTTATTTATGTCATTTAAACGATAAAATTGAAACTCAAACCTATGGGCGATAAAAGTCTAATAAAATATCAATTACTGGCGTTGAGCTCAAAACCAAATGGAATTTATGTCAATTTGAAAGTATTTTCCCATACTTTAGGCTAAGAATAATATATAAAATTAAATTATCTATCAATAGGTCTAATGATTTGTCGATTGAGAGCAGTCGACGGTCGATAACCGATTCAATGTCGAGGACTAATTAAATCGTATGACGATTGCAGACGTTTTGGTTAATGATATCATTGGATCATTTCATCAAACGGTTAATGATTTAAAAATTTAATAAACGACATGCAAATTAGGCAAAGAGGAACAGCTAATTGCACTCAAAGGAGACTCAAGGGCTGGCCGTTGGGTCTAAGCCGAGTGCCCTCATCTGAACGGCCACTTTGAACAGATAATCATAGCATTCGGCCATCGTTTTAGCACTTTTCCAACTCGTGCCCCAAACGTAAACCCCGTGTCGTCTGACCAGAACCGCGTTGGTGTCCGGATAGCGGATCATCGCGTCGTGCATTCGGTCGGTCAGGTCTCGCTCGAAGGCCGTGTTCTCGATGATGGGCACCACTAGATTGTCGTCGTATCGATGGCTCACACCAGTCGATCCCTTTTTGATGCCTTTAATCATTTCTTGGCAAGTGATTCGCCATTCGCTGGCATCGGTGGCCAATGTGGCCATCACGGCGTTGATGGAATGCGAGTGAATCACAGCACCGGCCGCTCTGAGTCTGTAGGCCAACATGAAAAGAGGCTGACATTCCGACTGCTTCAAGCCTCGGGTCGGGTCTGGTCTCTCAACTATCTCTTCATCCATGTCAATAACAAAGAGGTCGCGGCTTTCGATGCGCTCCTTTTGCACTCCAGAAGGAGCGATGTATATGCGATGTCCTTCCCGAATGGACATTCCTCCGCCGGTGCCCGACACCCATCCCAGGTCATAGAATTGCCGGCATAACTGTGGGATCAGTTGTCTCGGCTCTTCAGACTCCAACTCGTCTTTCATCGTCATTAAATCGGTTATCGATCGGTATATGCAATGATGTCCCACACAAATGACCGCAAGTGATGGTTAGTCTTGAGTTATCATTTGGGCGATCATATGATTGTTTATCACTGTTTATCACTGTTTGGCTCTTCTCTCAACTTCTCTCAATGGACTCAAGTGTTCGCAAAACTCCTCCCAATTCTGGCGAAACATCTATTCATTCATTGAGAACGTTAGCGAAAGTTCGACCCTTTGGTCGCATATCGGTTCCAATTGTCAATCAATAGGTGGCTATGGATTGAAATGCATTTCTCACACATTTGACACTCTTTAAAGACTAATTAACGATAAAATAATTTAAATTTCATGCTTGATCAAAATATCTATTGACAATTGCCCCCTCCCCACATTGGCCAGCCCTGCTAAAAGTATAATTAAGTTATATTATGTAACACGATTTGCATTCCTACAATTCTCACTTCAATGCCAAGGTTCTTTAGCCTAATTAACTTAGTGAGTACTAAGTTGACAGACCTGAGGGCATTAGAACTGAAGCAATTATCACTATGAAAAATGTGAACTGGATTTAAAATCAAAGCCGACTTAATCCATTTGAAGTGAGCCGAAAAATGATACAATTTTAATCTACTTTCGATAATTCGGGTTAATTCGGTCTTTATTATGTAAATTCATCCTAATTAAGACTGTTTGACCATAAATCCAGTTTAACTTCGATTTTGGACCGGTCTTTGTCGGATAAATCGGCTTTTTGTACGATATACTTAATATTGACTGTGTCTGGTCATTTCAGTCATAATTTTAATATCTATGTCATATCTCTTCTTGAGTATCATTGCAACTATTTTAACTTAATTTCCAAATTCATCGACCTTCCGTTCAATTGAAACAAGTTAGACAGTTATTCACTAAAGTTTAATGACTAAACAAAATGCAATGCAAACTCACCATAAAATTTTAAACAATAGAAACATTTGTAAATTTTTGGTGATAGAAATTCTATGACATAGTTAAAATGGTCGGATTGTACTAGGATTGTGCTAGACAATTTTCAAAAAGGTAATCAAATATTGAGACAACAAATTTTTCTTCACAAATAACATTCCTCACAAAATCATTTCGAGAAATAATCTTGAAATTTATGAAAAGCTGCGATTTTGAAATAACACAGATCTACATAAAATTGAACTTGTCAATATTGTCAATATTGTCAATATTGTCAGTATCATAATATAAGTATGTCTGGGACAAATCCAGTGGTTGCTAATGTGTATTGTGTTCGACTATGGCCAGAGTGCTATTCGGTCCATATTTCACATTTGCAGTATATGCAAGAAAAGCGTTAATAAGTGACTGCGAATCTCGTTTGGTTCACCCAATTGCAGATCCAAGAGATCCAGTGTTGAGGCAGTGCTGCTGAGCAGGAACTGCATCAACGATAAGCCAACAAACGGAGAGACAGTGAGCACAACACACTACACACTCAGGTGAGGAATGAGCCTGTGAGGCTGTGAGCCTGTGAGCCGATTCGCCCTTGACCTTCTAAGTGACTAGTGCTAAGGCTATCGCGCGGATGCGGCCAATCAAACAGACCAGAAACCTCTTTTGCATTGAGAGCCGCCTCTTTGCTAAAGAAAACATGCAAGTTATATAAAACTTACAATAATAGTCTTCATTTATCTCACTCAGACCTGTGCTCAGTCTCGGCCGCTCTGTTCCGTGTGCTGTGAATAAGTGTTTCGACCGCACATGTGTTGATGTTTGTGACATAATTGACATAATTGGCCGATTCAGCTGTGCTTTACTACTGATCGGTGATCACACCTCTCCTACCAACTGACCAGGTAAGCACCCAATGGCCTCTAGGCCTCTGGTCATCTGAGTCTAGAGTAGATAGAATCTGCTTGAGTACAGTCGATTTCAAAATATTGCAGGCTTTCAAATTCGAAATATAAAGATTTTAAATATTTCTTGATTAAATCATTATACTTAAACTTAGGTAAACTTCACCTTTGACTAATTGCAAGCCTTTTTGGAATCGACTGTGCATGATATAGTACTTGTTTTTTATTATGGATCGCTGGCCAAACATAAGCTAATGACATCGTTGGTCATCCTAATAACAATTGGATGTCTTGATATTAATAATGTCCCAATTTCTCCAATTTGTTCTATATCTTACTTCTATTTGCTCGTTTATTTCTTTCTTGATTAATTCAGGAACATTTGTAAAGAAATCTTAAAATTGTTTGTTTGAAGAGTGCTCAATTTATTGTCAGTCTAGTCCATATTAATCTGTTATCAATTTGATATATCCTGGTAATAGACCTGTCTTATGGAACCAAATAGAACCTAAGCATGAATGTTGAGTTGCATTTCTAGTTTCGTCTTTTCTTCCGATTTCGATTTCATAGGGATGTATATATTATTTGCTAGAGATTGATATTCAATTAATTTATTCACCAATTAATTCATTGGATGGAATTATCGAGTGTGAAAAAGAATACAAATTAGGTAATTGTCACATGTTAACACGATAGATTAAATAAGCAAGTAAAATTAACTTTATAACTTAATAAAAATATTAGTTTTTAACCGAAAATATTTTATTTTCTTATTGAAATAATGTTAAATTCAAGATTATTGTGAAACGAGAATAAGCCGAAAAGTAAGTTGCTCAATTAGATTGCAGGGGAGACGCATAAAAATAAATGTTTACGAGACAGTCGTAAAAATAATCAAAACATTTGACTCAAATCCTGTACTAACAAACATCAAATGAGCGATGATTACAGTGACCCAGAGATGGCTTAGAACACTTTTAATGGTCTATCCTGTTGGAAAGAGCTCCGAATGTGACTCCGAATGTGGTCACCAATGGCCACTTCAACATCACTTGACGAGCTCTTTGGCTTCTTTCAATCAAACACTCAAATATTCTTCGTATGACTTCACCGCTTATAGCCTGAGCTGTTGACCTATTCCAGGATGACTGAGTTCGTGGCATCGATGGCATTGCATTATGTTTGGCCAATTAGTGCGATCGATTAGCATTGCATATCTCGCTCTGCATTATCTATCAAACTTGATGTGCGATAATAATGTGTTACTGAAAAATAGGTAATCGATAGACGAGTAGCGGAGCGCCAGACGAGTATCAAACATGTTTTGGCTGCGGATCGCGTTCTTGGTCACCGCTGTCATAGGGGTAAGTAGTGAACCAGTATATCAGTGGAATAGCAAAGTAGGCAAATGGGACTCGCCTTCAATGTCTATATGAATGACCACATTTCATATGCATTTCGCATGCTTTTCACATACATTTCGCATACCATTCGCACGATCGAGACAATTGTTACACTCAATGGTTCGCAATGAAAAGTTAGCTCAAAGACATGCAATTATTTGATTAGTACTGAATGTGAAACTAGTGTTTAGTTCGCGGACTTCCTCTAAAGATATCGATGTTTTGATGGGTGATTAACCTCTAATTAACATTGAACTGTCGATGGCTTCGATGGCTTCGATGGCTTCAATGCCTTTCATGCCTTCCATATTTCAATGCCTTGAGTCAAGCGCTGCTATTTTAAGTCAAAACGAGCCGCTATTCCTCATTTAGCCCCCAGTAATGGAATTGTTTAAACTTTTCACTTTACGAAGCATTTTTCAAATATCTTTTTACGTATGAGTTAAGCGTTCCGTTAAATCACTCGATTATATCATTTGTCTAATTGTTTAAACAAAAGCCATTTCCGAGCTATCTCTCGATCTGAAGCTTTGATAACAAATAATAATAGCAATGATAATAACAGTGATAAGGCAGTGGTCTTTGCTTTGTTCAAGTTCTGTATTGGTTGTCAGCACAGGTGGCATAACCTGAGAAATTTGTACCGGAATTCCAAGGTCTCAGAGTCTCACTCACCAGTCAGTCACTCGATTTATAACAACTTGAGACCAGTCTCAACATAATCAGTAATGCATATTAATTTTTACGCATCATATCTATTTACAATGTATTTACAATGTATTTATTAATTTATTCTGCTTTTATTGTTTATTATTTATTCTAGTTTTAGTGATAAAACAGTTGATTGAGCAAGGTCAGTCGTGTCAAGAGAAAACATGCGTAAATTTGCATCACTGATTAATTAATGAGTATCCAATGTATCGAATGGCACAGACAAACGTGAGACAAACTTCACACGCCTTGTGCCTGGCTCTCAGCTCTCAGCCACCACTGATCCAATTCTGAATGATACTATTGTCAGACTGTATTTCAGGGACAGAGATCATATTCGAGATGAGATCGGGAAAGAGAGCAAACAGTTTAGTGGGCATTGTCTTCATTGTGATGATGGAGTGTGTCGACTAATATTAGGTTGAGTTTGTTCAGTTAGTCGTTCAGATGGTCTACAAAACTAATTGTCCGCTCAATTGACTTGAATTGACTGGAATAGTCAATTATGAGTAATGAGTTGGCAT
>JAQGCD010000192.1:0-12599 GCA_034698965.1 Zygoribatula sp. | reverse complement strand
AAGAGACTGACTGTAGAGTGGATGCCATTAAAGAGACTGACTGTAGAGGGGGTGCCATTAAAGGGGCTGACTGTAGAGGGGGCTAAAGAGGGAGCTTCCTTTCATAAATGTCTCCTCTTCGTAGTCTTTAGTCTTCAGTGAATGCTTGTTTATAAGTATTTTTATTCGAATTTTTTTTTACAGATTTACAAAACATATATCAAATTTAAATGTCCACTAGGTTCTTCTTATGTATGTTTTTATTATCATCTCGCTATAAAATTAAGCTTGTTCAATGTAAATAAGCTTGTTTAGCTTTGTTAAGTGTGATATATTATTGGATATCGAATGACACTACAAATCCTATACTAAATACCGGGTGCTCTTTGAGTACATCACTAACTGTCAGATACAATGTTATTGTATTTGTTATAAAATAAATGGCTAACCATTAAGATCACCATGATACAATCATGATCATTTAGTTTACATATCAAAACAAAGGGGAAAAATATCTCTCTTTACAGTTATATTTTGTCAATTTTGATCAATGATCCGGATTATTATTAGGTAAAGTCAGTCCATCCGGTGTTTTCCAAACAATCCAATGAATGTCGGACAGCACTGACTTGTGAAGCATCGGAAAACTCAGAGCGAACTGACTCTATCTGAGTATTGATATAGAAAATAATTGACACAAACAAACAATTGCCGACAGTTTGGCCGACAATCGATTCCTAGAATTTATATAATATAGACATTGAGTATCGGATTAGGAAATGTAATATACATTTGTTATATATATTTGTGTGATATTACTAGGGATGCGCGATGACACGGGTTTTCCCATGTCATCTGACATGACATGTCATGTCATTCGCAACCCTAGATATTACAGATTTGTCTGTATATGAGTCTATGACAGGACTATTATGGTATGTGTGATGAGCTGAGGATGACTAGAGTTGTCGTATGACTAGACATGTCATGGATCTGCTGACTAGTCATGTCATGGCATCTAAACCACGATAACACATTGATGAGGCAGGTTGTCCCGCAGGTAGTTGACCAGCTCTCTGGTCGCCGACGGACAGTTGGTCAGCTCCAGCTCCAGCAGGGACTGCATTTGTACTAAACACGACAGTCCGCCGATCGTCACGTGAGGACAGCCTAACAAAGAGACAGCATATGAGTCGATGTGGGCTGAAGAGGAGGAGTGGAAGACAATGATACTGACCGGCGAGGGATAGGCTGTGCAGTGACCTAATGGAGCAGAGGGTCTGGAGGCCGAAGTCTCGCACTTGTGGACACCATCGCAGCGACAGATGAGTCAGACGAGACATTGTGGCCACATATCCCAACCCGATATCGGTTATATGAAGACACCTGAGATAGAAAATGGTGAGCGTTTGGGATCAAACATCACATCTCAAGACTATCGGCACAAGACTTAAGACTCAAGACTTAAGACTATCGGCACAAGACTTAAGACTATCGGCACAAGACTTAAGACTCAAGACTAGCGGCACAAGACAGGGGTCGGTACTGACCGGTCGAGGATCAGATGCGTCAATGATTTGGACAAATCACAGGCGATATACTCGAGCGCGGCGTCGCTGATCCTCGGACACCAGGACAGGTCCAGACACTTGAGGCCCTGGAGCTGTTCGGCGATCACTTCGATGGCATCGTCGCTGACTTTGGAGCAGCCGGAGAGTGACAATGTGTGCAGATTGGGCAGGCCATGGGCCAGACTGGCCACTCCCTGATTGGACAGTTCCCAGCAGTGGTGCAGTTGAAGAACGCGAAGGTTCTCCCGCGACATAGTGCTGCCGAAGTAGGCCATTGATGTGTCGGTCACGTGATATGCCTGTTCAATAGGGATGAGTTAGAGTTTCGGATGTTTGTTCTTGTTGGCCATACCTGTATCTGAAGTTTCTTCAAGTTGGGAAGCATCTGACAAATGGCGCCAATTGTCTCGTCCGAGATGTTTATGCAATCCATAATTACCAGGACTTCAAGAGCGGGAACTAATGCCGCCCACAAGACTTGATCGGTGATCTCATTGCAACCTGAGGTTGGGTCAAGTTATTAGTAGATGATAGGGATGTCCAGTGCCTTACCCGACAACTCCAGTTTGGTCAGACTGTTGGTCAGAGCGGCCAAAAGCACTTCCAGTGCCTTATCACTGATCGACGCGTTACGCAGCGATGCCGACGCTAAGCGGTTGGTCAGCTTCGGTGTCATTCGGGACGTGATGTCAACGATGTCGCCATCGGTGGCGCCGAACAGACAGATCGAGTCGAAGCCGCGCACGTCTAAGCTGTACAATAGTTTGGCACAGACTTCGTCAGCCGATTGACTTGTGGTCGATTCGGGCCGGTCTGGAGAGTCGGCATCGGAGCTGTTGTTGTCGGCCATCAGCGACGAGAATGACTTCTCGCGGCGCAACTCATTGCACATAATTACTGGCATTAAGTGAGACCAATATCGGTGATCGCTGTACAACAGTTGTTGCCATGTCTTGCAAACCTGTAATTATTTAAATAATTCATCTTGTTAACTTTATCAACTTTTTCTACTAGACTTGTAGAATTTCCACATTCGGGCTTTTTTAGAAAATGGACTAAAAAGTGACAAAAATTAAATTCTGAATAAGTTTTTTTAAAAATTAACATGTTGATTCCAAAAATTCACTTTTTGAAAAATTATTTTATCAAGTTACAAAAAGAGAGTGCATAAAATTATCTAAGCTACCAAAAATTGAGCATGGTTCTTATTAATTCCTGATAACTTATCACTATAATTGGTAATAAAGTGTCATGACAAATTCACTGAATTATCGTGCAAGTTAATTACATCTGTGTGGTGTTCGGGCCTAGGGATTGGAGCCAGGTAATTTTTATATTTTACTATACGTCAATTACTGTAATTTAAGGTATTTATTTTACAGTCATGTTGGTAATTTACTATTAATTAACATCCCGAGTCCGGCGATATAAGTGTCATTAAAGAATGGGTAAGCCAAAATCCCCCCTGTTGAAAATATTCGGTACCCCCCTTCCCTTCTGTAGCGGAGCGATGGCAACCTCCTATCGGTCATCAACACCGCTCATCTCTGATGTCGATGCTATATGATATCCCAGTGTTATACAGTCAGACCCCGAGATAAGAGAAAGCTCCGGGCAGACAAAATCGTTCTCTTATATGCGGGGCTGACTGTAGCACTGGAAATGAAAACCTGGACATTCTACGATCACATGGTCAACAACTAACAATGATAATTTACCTGAGCAAGGACACATCGGTCCAGTGGGGAAAAGTAAGCGAACAACTTGATCAAGAACTTGGGTTCGGTCCACAGTTCGTCCACGTATTTGGCTTTTTGAAGGCTAAGCAAATAGTTTTTCCTGCGGGCTCTCGACGTCTTGGGCGGCGCCTGAGGGGGCGGCAGACCGTTCCTCGAGCCCCGACGTGGCGTACCGTTGGGTGTCGGGAGTTGGCCCACATTGTTGGCCACATTGTTGGCTACTTTTGTGTGATTATTGCTTAATTGAACTGAATTAAGGTAACAATTATTTGATAACTGCTTTCCACTGATCCTACTATTGATCAGATGAGTGGTCTCATTGATCAGCGGCTTCTGTCCGCCAGTGGTCTGAGCGGTGGCCGCGTTGGCAGCGGCCGCCTCGCTGTGGTTGGTGGCATTGGCGTTGGGCTGCTTGCTCTTGTTCTGTCTGGCGGTGATGCCGTTGAAGCATCGGGACAGTTCGGCGGCCGCCCTCTTCGTGAAACTCACTTCTGCTGACATACCCTCTGACGCGGAACTCGAACTGGTCTTCCACGCGGCCCGAAGTCCACCCAATATACAAGCCGTGGTTAGTTATGCCCAGACATCACACTGTGATAGTGGGAAGCGTTGTGTCGGGCAGTGCTGTGTCGGGTAGTGTCGGGATCACTGACAACACAACACTCATCGATGGACTGAACACACGGATAGAGCACAGGTTGAGGACTCGACAGCGTTTGGAACACAGGTTTGAATGTATCAGTGATTTAGTAATCAGTGGTGTTGTGGCTGTCGTTTGAGACACCCGTCGGTCCAGTGATGTGGCGGTCGGTCGGGCAGGCGATGGCTCAGCACTGACTCAGCACTGGCTCAGCACTCACTGGTCTCTTATGAATTGGTATTGACTTACACACGAAAAATAAATATGTTGTCAATGATATCGTGTGTTGTCGTCCATAATATGTATGGTATGTATGGTATTGTGAGCCACAGTCTTCACCAATCGCTCAGTCAGTCGTCTCTCTCGTGCGTCAGTCGGCTCTCTGGCTATAGTAGTGTCAGAGCACTAGAATCCCTGTGCTCTCAGTGTTCGCACAGCCATTCCGCTCCACTCCGAGACAAACGTTGTGTTCTAATAGCGACTCCACTGAAGACCGACATTAAAACGCCAACTGTTCTCTCATCGGAAGGCAATTCAATAGCAGTTTTCTCCCACTATTGCGCCGATCGATACCATACATACCATACCTCTCTCTCCCAGCACTCCCAGCACTCCCTACACATCCCTCTCCTGTACTAATGCATTGTGTTTATCACTACTCATAGCCAGTCGTCAATACTGTTGGCCTCTCATTGCTCTCAACCTCTCATAGCTCTCATTGCCATTACTCTACTCTACTCGACGTTCATCTGTTACCAGAAGAGTGAACACATCGATAGGATTCGGCAAATATTAATTTTTATATGGTTTTTGATAATAAAAGTTGAATTATTTTAAATAATTAATTGAGGTAGATGGTATTTTATTTTGTAATAAATTTGCCGTTTTATAGGGGTTTAAGTGATAAGTAATAGTCGAATCCCTTTATTGTGGTCATCCTACTTATTAAATTTAGCTGAGCTTTCAATATTAGACTTATATTACGAATGACATTAGTGTAGGTGAGAGTGAAGTCGATTCCAGGTCTAAAATTGAAACTATTTTACTGTAGGAAAGAGGGAACCCTTTCATCTCACCGAAAGTCGATTCACCGAAATCATGTCTTCGAAAATGCATATAGAGTAACATGATAAGCCATATAAAGTTTACCAAGTTAAAAACAGCCTAGATTAATTTCTTCTACGTAAAATATTTTCAAAATGACTTGACTAGTTGCTCTAGTTACATTTTCAGCGGATTGACTTTCGGCGAGTAGATTACCGTCAAGGAAAAGGAAGGATTAGGAATAGTCAAACTTGTTTTAGGAATTCTTGATATACTAAAACAATAGATTCAGAATTGCAAGCTTTAGTATAGGAATTTTTAAGGCTTTCCTTTTCCAAAGTAAAATTTGTATTTTGATAAAAAAAATATCGTAACTAAAAAATTAATAATAAATAAATCTAACAAGCTAAAAAAATTAACCAAATCGATCTAGTTAATTTTTGTTGCTTGATCAAATTAATTTAAAAGCAACAAATAACAAGACTATATTTCATTATAATCCTAATTTAATAGCAATTAATCTGATTGAAAGTAAACGATCGGATAAGATATGAGTTAAATAGGAATTTGTTTTTTGTTGTGCTGTTGAGCAACAAAATTGAATTACAGTTACACTTCCGTCATATACCTGTCCTCTCGGAGAAGATAATGGCATTTAAGGCTATCCCCACAAACAAATGCATTAACAGATTCGGCAATAAATTAAATAATTTGTTTGATAAACGAAAGTCTATGCTCTCGAGGCTCAGCACTCGGTGCCGACGACCAGACGCGCGCCACAGAAGTGGCAGTTGTTCTCACTTCTTATTGTCTGATTTTATACAAACCATAACCTGAATTCCAATCTGATTCGCATTCAATGGCCTTAACTAACGCTTGACATTTGGACAGTGAAGACTAGGGTTGCCAAGAGGTCCAGGATTCAGAGTTATACCAGATGTCCAGTTCATTAAAGGCTCAGAGCTGAGACTGAGAACCAGGATTTTTATGGTGAAAATTTCTCAAAATTGAAATGTTCAGGAAAATTCTGTTTGGTATAGCTTATACCCAGGGATGGGCGATGGAGGGGGGGGTCAGCCAAAACCCCCTGTGAAATTATTTTCCGAAGACCCCCCTAACCCCCTTATCGCGGCGAAGTCTGCCCATCCCTGTTAATATGCATGTTAACTATTTTTATGGTGGAGGAGAGGGGGGGTTCCCATAAAAATAGTTGGCAACCCTAGTGAGAACAGACCTAAGCAAATACAATGGCATTCAATCGGAATTTGGGTCTCAAAGTCGGTGGCAATGGACCAGACTTTGAATTCCAGGGCCAGTGAATCATCGATTCAATGATAACAGTACAGTGATAGTCCCAGGGATGGGCGATGGGGGGGGGGTTCAGTTAAAAACCCCCTGTGAAAAATATTTTCGAAAGACCCCCCCCTATGAAAATTTTAAGGTTTTTTGCTAAATTTTACTGGATTTAAACTGAATTTAGGGTTAATTTAACTAAATTCACTCTATTTTAACTGAATTAAGGCGAAAAATCCCCGAAAAAACCGATTTTAAAAATTGCATCACAAAAAATTACCCCCTATCTGACCCCCTTTCTAGGGATAAATTTATAGGGATAAATTGTGCCAAAAATTTTCAAAACCCCCCTAACCGCCCCTGTCTATAACAATATAGCAATTGAATGTATTGACAGTGTTCGCTCTGAACAATGTGGAAATGGACTCAACGATACAACCTCTCATTGATAAATGCACCTGACTTGGTAGGTAATGCAAGCCCAGACAAAGCCTTGATTATCTTTTGTAATAAAATTTTTTTCACAAAGGTAGGGCAACATCTTTATCAAAGGTCCAAGTGTTGTGCCAATACTTGTTGCACTTAAACTGTGCGCCCGAAATAGCCTTTCTGAACGCTAACCCTTTCACTGGCTATTCGCAAAGGGATTAACGGATTAAACTCAATAACATTAATACATTAACACATTAACAGAGCGGAACAAAGCAATGAGCATTAGTATCGCTGGAGGAAGGCTGAGGAGTTCTTGCACATTCAACACACACAACATACACACAGCAGTGTTGAAAGGACTCCTTAGCCTTCAAGCAGTTGTACTGAAGTTCTGTCCGTTCTGTAACAGTCGCTCGTTATTCGGATATCGGGTATAAGTTGTTTACTTCGCCTATCAGTCTTCGGTCTGAATATCAATCATGCCTTTGATCGCAATATTGGTCGCAGTCATGAACCGATGGACAGCACTGGCGGTCATCGCTTGGTTCACACATTTTATGTTTTCATCATCGATAACTTGCAAAGGTACATTCACTCATTATCTTATTTATAGTCTGTCTATAACACGAAATAAGCATGATAAACTATATAAATATAAAATTCAATTCTTATGTTCTATTTGTTAAGAACCGCCGAAACTACGAGAGTTGCCAGATCTACAAGTTTTTCTTCATGTTACAGTAATCCAGGCTCATTATACTAGCATGATGATAATTTTTAAAATTCTTATAGATTTTGCCAGATTCAATTTGAAAAATATCTATATTGTTGTCTGATCATTGAATCTTGTTCAATGAACATGAATATTATTCCGCACAATGTCCTTACAATATGGCAAACCTCTCGTCTGTAACTCAACCCTTATGTCTGTGATGTCTGTGATGTCTGTGATGTCTGTGGTCTACCATTGAATGGCCACAAATGACACGTTCGTTAGACTTATTCGAGTTATGTGCGAAATATTATTGAAGATAATAATAGCAGTTTATGTTTGGCAGCAATAAAAGTGATTTATGAAGTGCTAACGGAGAGAGTGTCAGACAACACGAGTGCCAACACAGGGCTGGCAATCACAGGCAATCACAGGCAATCACAGGCATGCCTTCCACTGCACTCCACTCGACGGCATCCCAGAGCGTCTCCACAATACTTCACTCCATTCCATATCACTCCCCATCTCTGGTCCCGTATTGTGGCCATACATTTGATCGACAATAAGTAAACAAAAGCGCTCTCTGTTTACACGACTGGGCCTTAAAGACCGGAGTTTGTGACCGAATGCCAGTAATTCAAACAAATTTTTCGGTTCACTTGGGCTCTGAGTTCACCACTCAATGAGAACTTAATTGAGAACTGGATTCAGACATTCAGACAATTGGCGCTCATATGGCAAACGACTCACTGATTCACTACTTCACTGGCAAAGAGCACATCTATGGCTAGGGTTGACATCTCTCTACTTACTCAGTATTCTATTTATTTTTCCACAGTATTCGCCCAAATATTTATTTGAAACTTAAAAATTTAAGTGGCATTAGGCGAGAAAATTACATTGTTACTTTGTTCAATTTACTAACAAGAACTACTTATAAGAGAAGTAATATTCTAGTAATTTCATATCTCACAAGCTGTCAACCTTACTCACATCCCCCTACAGACAGAGATGGATGTGTTGTACGGATAAGTTACACAAATCGAGTCTTCGTTATCGATCTGTGGCAGACCTGACACAGACCTGACTCTCCTCACCAGTGGCTCAGACCCTAAGTCAGTGACGTATTGCACAATAGATGCGATAATGATATACATTTCCGATTCGTTTAGCACTTCTGTCACCGCTTTGTTTGTCTTCATAGCGAATGATTGATAGCTTCGCATATATTTAGCTTTAATTAATTTTAATTATCGCAAAAATTCACAATTTTTGACAAAATAATTGTGAAAATTCCGAAATAAATATTATAAACATAGTTAGTGTTCGGGGAAAAGAGGGTAACGCCTATGCAAATGCATGTTAATTGACAATTCGTGCCTTAATTATGTCCTAAATTAGTGTGAAAACTGACATTTGAAATGTTGTTCACAGTAGTGATCAATACATACAATACCTGTAATGTCTGTAATGTCTGTATTGGTGTTGACATCGCATTTGCATCGACACAAACGACACGATAGCACTCCGAGACGTCCGTAATTGCCTATTAGTCAGTCCATTAGTAATAAGGTCTACAATGGATTAGTGACAGTGATGGCCATCAATGGGAGGGTCACTACTAAGACGTTAGCAGAGGTTCTAAGAGGTGTTCAACACTTGAATAATTGTAAGCTCTCGATAACAGAATTTAGCTTGCAAAAGTCGTTAAATCCAGTTAAATTAGCTTTAAAATACTAAATTTTATCAAGATACCTTTTCTAATAATTTTCGGATTAATTTTCTATTAAAAAAAAATAAATTTAGCTTAATTACAGGTAAATTAACTAGTTTAAATTTAGTTTCTATCTAGTTACTTCCAACAAATAGGTTAAGACTCGAAGCTTGGCAGTAGAATAGGTGTTAAAATTAGTTTGCAATGTGAATTTATTTAAAACTAATAATGGTAAGGGGTTGCCACTGTCCCACCCCTTATCCATCCCTGATTAGTGAAGTGATGTCTCGGAGGAATCGGACGACAATGAGTGACAGCGTTGCGAATAAGTGGAAGCAGTGAATAGAGAAGGGCTTCGAAGCGCTTCTGTCTATTGAATAGTGCTTACACTCCTTACAGTGCATAAACTGTATTCCACTGATTCTAGTGATGAACACTCCTCTATGTCTACATTGGCCTACAGCAGGGATGGGCGGACTTGGTCGCGATAGTGTGGGGGGGGGGGGTTTCGAGAATTTTGTCAAATTTTCGAACCCCCTATCGCGACCAAGTCTGCCCACCCCTGCTGTAAGGGGGGTACCTGTCATTTCGCAACCCCCCCTATCGCGACCAAGTCAGCCCATCCCTGCTGTAGGGGGGGTACCTGTCGTTTCGTGAAAGGGGGGGGGTTTGAAAAATATTTTCATCGGGGGGATTTGGTCTGCCCCCCCCATTGCCCATCCATGGCCTACAGTCTATGGCAGAGCACAGCTGCCAACTGTCCAACTCGTGAGCGACTGTGAGCTATGATTAAGCCATTAATGGCTGTTCTATTTTTGGATGCGCCCGAAGTCTCTTCACTCCTAAGCAGGTAAGAGAGGGAGAGAGAGACCAGAGAGAGAGAGACGAGTCTGTAGTGTATGAGTGTATGGACTGCACAGACTTCACTTGCATTCACTTGGAGTTGGCATTCATAGGCAGTCGTGCTTACGGTTACGCTCTCACAGCTCAACACAATTCCTCGTCTCGTCTGTGGAACAGTGACAACGGCAACACATATGCAGACATATGTAGAATAAATTGTGATTAGGATTGTGTTTTGCATTGTCAACAATGCATGTAATTTGGATCGTATTGGCCATCACTGGTCTGCTGCCGAACCCCAGTCAGCCGTCAGGTGAGTGCAAATTACCGATCGATCGGATGCTCGCAATGACAACCGGTTGCCCGCGTTGTCATAGCGACCACAGATATATTGCACGAACGACTTCTCATTCAATTAGATTAGTTTGTGATCTTCATGTCAGGGATGCGCAAACCAGTAGTCTTGCATAATCCCTAATTTGCAAGTTAGGCTTCAATTTCCGCTCGACCAAGGGGAGATTACAATTTTGAACTAGGTAGTTTCCAATAATGCAACAAGTTTAATTTAACTGACCATGCAAAAAGACTCGCCTAAGGGCCGGTCAAAAGGGGGGGGGGTTAGCTCCTTGACCATGTCTGTAGTGATGTATATTGCAATTTCACGTTCAATTAGATCTTAATTATGTTAATTAAGTCGATTAAATACAATGAAGTTTTATATATAGAGTAAATTCTGTTCGGAATTTCCAAACAATTCCTAAATTATCTGAATTTTTAGAAAGTTATTGTCAAAGAGTATTCAGTTCTAAGAATTTCGCCATATTTTCCGCTTAGGATTAGTTTATTAATATTTTTGTAAACCCAATGTCCGGCTCTACTTGAGGTACCCTAAAATCCAGTAGACATCCGCCTCTGTTTATAACCCATAGCTTAAAAAAGTTTCTTATCTATCGATTCCTTTTGCAAATTATATTTTCAAAAATATTTAATTATCCAATAATTTAATTAACAATTATTTGTGAGATATTTTTGTTTCATTAGTAAAATATAATTAAGTAAAAACTTGTCACAACTTATGAGATTTTGTTTTTACTTGCGATAACATGCGATAACAACCATAAATCGATCAATCATGATAAAGTAGAATACACAAGACTAAGCATGATAAACTATATAAATCAAAAGTGTTGGCAACTGTGGCAACAAATTCCTTATGTAAACAACTTCTGGTCTATCAGAAGACAAATACGGTATTACTGTATCAAAACTATGGAGAGATCGATGAATGAGATGAGCTCTTGATTGCCATTACATCGATGACAAGAGTAATCAACGGATCGCTAATTGAATTCTTATGTTCTATTTGTTAAGAACCGCCGAAACTACAGAAACAGACGGCCATTGAGGAGAAGAAGTTAATTAAAAGCGGTAAAAGTGTGTCACTTAAGTGTCCGATCGAGAGGTCTATCGATTCGCAAATATTCTTCGAGTGGTCTAAGAATGGCGTTCCTATCGAGGACTTCGATAAGAGGATCAAATTGACTGATTCCGGATCGCTTAAGATCAAGAACACTATGGCTGAAGATAGCGGTCGATTCGTCTGTAAAGGTTAGTTTCAAACACAATGAATTTACCCTGTTGTGTTCAAATAAAGCACCAAGACGTATCAAGGTAGTTTGACCACAACTTATGTTGACCGCTATCTGCGCTAATTTAAATGAACGTTTCGGCAGTTAATTGAAAAGTCAACGTAAGTTATAGTCAAACTATCATGATACGTCTTGGTCCCTCAATTATACAATGAATTGAATTTATTATGAACTAAATTTTTTCTTCGTGAATAATTCTGAATTTTTTCAAATTGAATATTTGTTTTTAAATTAAATTTCAGCAAGGTGAATAATAATTTGTTGATATAAATTTTAAATTGTTAAATTTTCACAGTATATGTTTGTTTATCTTATCGATTGGTTATTTGTATTGGAGTAAGTTATCATATTAATTGTGCAAGGTGAATACTTTGACTGATGATCACATGTAATGACCAAACAGATGAAGACTTCGACGAAACAATGGTCGACAACGACCAGTCATTGTTCGGTTCAACGCATTCATTGCCATCAATGCCAACACAATTGACCAAAACATACGAATTCGACTCTCTGTCCAAAGACGAGACCGAAGTGTTCACCAATCAAGTGATGATAAAGAAGACGGGAAGTAATGTCCGCTTCAAATGCGGAGTCTCTTCGACTCCAAAGACTTCAATCATTTGGTTCCACAACGACCAGCAGTTGTCTGAATCGGAGCCGAGAAGAGGTCGCAACTCATTAGTGATCAACGACTTAAAGCCGGAGGACAGTGGAAACTATACGTGTGTGGCCAGCAATCAGTTCGGTACTGTGACCCAGACCTATATCATCAAAGTAATAGGTGAGAATTCATTTAATATTTTGATCATTTCTTTCTCTTTTCAAAAACTACCATTCTCAATCAGCAATCATAAAAATATTGCCTAAAATATTACTTTAATAATCTAGATAGTTTAGAAGAAAATTATGTCCATATATTTGGATGACCTTTACATTAAAACCAATGGTCATTTATGAGAACCTTTTCGAAATTGAAACAG
>JAQGCD010000191.1:0-12652 GCA_034698965.1 Zygoribatula sp. | reverse complement strand
ATATTTTGAAAGAGCTTTTTATAATCTTAAGATATGACGGACAAAAGTCCTAATCCATCTTCACCTGATGAAAATGAAGAAAATAGTGATGAAAATGAAGAAAATAGTGATGAAAATGAAGAAGTGGTTCAGGTTTTAACTTATCTGATCAACAGATTGGAATTAGAGGAACATGAAAGTAACTTGGATGACGATCAGCAAGTGGCTGAGGTCTTGGATCAGCTGATTGATAGGTTGGAAGAAGAGGAACAAATTAAGGCAGTAGAAGAGGTATTGGCCCACGTGTTGGATCGGCTGGAAATGGAGGAACAGGAGAGGACTCAAGCAGAGAGTAGTCAAGTATCGGAGGTTTTGGCTCACATATTGGATAAGTTGGACTTTGAAGAACAGGAAAGGGTTCTGCAAGAGTGTCAACAAATGGCTGAAGGAGGAGGATGGACAAACAGTATTGAGGAAGACTTGCCTATTCTTCGTGAGCAAGGATTTTATATAAATTACCCGATAGGACAGTTAGGAGTCGGACAGTTTGGAGCGGCCTTTAGTGGCCGCTATGGACTTAATGCTCTTTGTCTCACCGATTCATCCATCACTTTCGGTAAGTCTTTTGCAGTGAAAATCATTGATTTCGGTAGGAATTGGACAGATCCTGATGCCAGCTATAGGACTCTTGTTCTGTCGGGTAATACTCCATTTGCTGATAGGGAACAAAGAGAGACAACTGAGACAGAGAAGTTCATAGTTACCAACATTGATCATCCGAATCTTGTTCACATCAGCTATATTATCAATATGGGTGACCAAAGAGTTCATCAGTTCAGAAACGAACCGCAATTCAGTTACATATCGCCGGACAGGGTATACATGTTCATGGACTTAGCGGATGGCGGATCGCTTGACCATTGGCTCGTTGACAATCGGGTGGCAATCGATCCATATCTCATCATAAGAATCATAAGGGGTTTGTTTCAGGGACTTCTGTATTTGCATAATAAGGGCATCATTCATGGTGACTGTCATTCAGGCAATGTCCTTATGTTCAACGAGAAGGGCCGATGGGTGGCCAAGTGGACCGACTTCGGGCGGGGATATGTGACCCACGACAACAAGCAATATGTGCATAAACCACATAAACCAAGAATGTCGTGGACTGAGATGGCAACCGATGACCTGACTAGGTTTGCTGAAATGGTGATCGATGATGTACTTGATGCAAGACAAGAGGCCGCACAAGAGTCTCAGTGGGAAAGACGAGTATTGGACGGATTGGACGCCATGTGTATCCACATTCAGGTGAATATAGCATCAAATATAATGCAAGTCTATGAACAATATAGGAATGTCTTGGAAGGAGATCCACCGCTTATTGAGGACATTGACATGGATTGAGAATCGGGTGAAGACAATACACGGTTTACATTGTAGTAACATTGAAAGAGAAACCAGTGATGAGCTGATCACTATTGATCATTACTGATCACTACTGTAGTAATATCTCATTTTTGAGGAATGTGTGCAATGGGTGTCATATCATGTAATGTTCAATTCTAATTACAATTACCCAACAATTACCAATTTTCGCAATTCTGTATTGTTATATTGTTTAAGAATATATTGAATTATCTAATTTGAGCGTTACATTTGGGCGACATTACCGAAAGAATCAATTGAGCAGAAGACCACAAAACTTGTGTCTGACACGGAAGACATAGCATTATTGCCGACCATCTATTGCAGCCCTTCCCGAAAAGTCAATCCCAATGCAACCTTCACGACCCAACCCTGCCATTCCTTTGCAAGCTTATCCTCGTCGTTCTTCTAGATATGCTCCACGGGTCGCATCACCTCTTTTACAGTCTCCATCTCTTCCTCAAGTATCTCTTCAAATGGAATCAGAGGGATCAGTTGATGAGGTTCATGCATCTGGAGGTACCGGCGGATGGACCAAAAGTATTGAAGAAGATATGGTCATTCTTAGTGAGCGCGGCTTCAAAATTGATTACCCAGACGGCCAATTAGGTAAAGGCATGTACGCGGCTGCCTATCGAGGATGGTTTGGCCGGAACGCCGTCGGCATACAGGGAATAAACTTCGGCCAGCAGTTTGCTGTGAAGATCCTTGACTTCAGCAAAGATATGAGCGGTGCCCAGGACTCGAACGCCTCGAAGTCGCGGCCACACAACTTTTGCCGAACTCGAGACCAGACAGGACGCCGAGAACGAGAAGTTCATAGTGAGCAACATTGATCACCCGAATATAGTCGACATCAGGTACATCGTCAACATGGGTGACGTGACAGTTCGCCACTTCGAGGGCGATCCCGATCATACCTATCTATCGCCAGACAGGATCTATATATTCATGGACTTTGCGGACGGCGGCTCATTGGAGAGCTGGCTGGATGTTCAAGGGGGAGACATGAATCCGGACGACCGGATCAGAATCATCAGAAATATGTTTCACGGACTTATGTATTTGCACACCAACGGCATTATTCACGGCGACTGTCATTCGGGTAATGTCCTAATGTTCAATCAGTCGGAACGATGGGTGGCCAAGTGGGCCGACATCGGTAAGGGATATGTCTCACAAGGAAGACAATATAGGTTCAAAGAGAGGCCTGAAAGGGATTGGGACGACTCAGCCCAGGATGACATCTATGGCTTCTCTGGGATTGTTGTCCTAGACTATGACAAACGGCGATTGGGAGCCTTCAGGTCGGACACACAGAAAGAGGTAATGCAATCACTGGACGCCATGTGCCGAGACATTCAAAATGATATGCCCACAGATATATCGGTGATCTATGAACAATACGAGCATGTCTTGGACCCCAAGCTCGTCAGTGATGATGAGGTGGAGTGACCTGATCTCACATCACCACTCAGTTAACCACTCAGGTCTGTATTCAATTATTGTAACCATCATTACAATTGAGAACAAATTAAGTTTCTATTTTGCTTTTAAACATTGCATAATAATTAATCATCACATTATCATCATATTAGATACTAGTGCTCCCGTGATTGTTGTCATCATTGTTGCATTTAATTTTAAGGCTTTAAAAAACACCCGTCTTAACTTTATTACAACAATGGGCTTTCAAATTGGGCAATTTTCTGCTAAAACACACAAACAATCATTACGATCTTTATTATATAGATTGATGTAATGGATATATTTCGACAAAAATAGATACTTGGATGTTGTTACCCAATTGGCTCACATTACAGTAAATACATGAATATTCTAATCGAATTTACAAAATAAGGGCTAAAATTATAAATTGACAAATTGATGTCATTCGAGACGTCCCGTTGGATCACAACAATTAGTTTCCTTGATTGTTGCAACCATTGTTTAATTTAATTTTCAAGCTTAAAAATTTACCCTTTTCATTTTTTACGAAGCAGAGCGAGTATATAATCTTGGATCGTGCCCCCCCCAAGACAATTGTTGTGCCTAGATTTTTTCAATTTTCAAAATTTCAACAATAGATTTTCACATTTTCAAGCTCAAAATTTTGATTCAACATTGAAATTCAAGTTTTTCCAAATCTCAAATTTCAACAATGGGATTTCAACGATAGTTGGTCTCCGCTTCGTTGGCATATTCTTCATGGAATACTTGTTTACAACAATGTTTGACTTGTAAATTGAGTCTTAAAATTGCAATATTGGGCTTTGAAAATGCAACGATTGGTCAAATTTTGTCACTTTGTTTCAATATATTGTTTAATCTATATAATAAAGATCATAATGATTTCTGTCTGTTTGTTTGTTTGCGTGTCCGCAGTGATTGTTGAATTGAAATTTTCCAAGTGAAAAAGAAAAAGTCATTGTTGGGCATTTTCAAAGCTTTCAAAATGAAAATTTGATAGCCCATTGTTGTGATAAAGTTAAGACGGGTCATTTTGAAAACTTGAAAATTTATTGTAACAATGGGTACTACAATAGCTTGGAGCACTAGTTATTATTTTATTATAATAAATCTCGGAAATTACCGAAAATATTTATTGGACAAAAGCCCAAACCTAATGTCTGACACTGGAGACACGGCTAGTGAGACATATGATGAAGAAATTGATGACCTCTTTGATGACGATGAGATTCCTTATTACGACGATGAAGGAATGGAAACTGCCCAGGACCAGGATCTTCTGGGACAGGCCATGGCGTTAGTTCAGACGGCCGCTCAGCAAGCTTCTCAAAGGGCAGCGCTAGCTCAATCTGTACAAACACCTGCCAGCCCACCTCCTACCAACCCATCTCCTGCCAAACAACCTGTTACAAGTCCTGCTCATTTTAGTCCATCGAATTCAGAAAAGAAAGATCTGATCCAAAGAGCTTTGGAGGTAAAGAGCGATCCCATTGATTTGGTTGAAGATGAGGAAGCAATTGATTATGAAGTTGAATCAGATGAAGACCAACATGAAATTAGTGGAAATGAAGAATCGGCATCTGATATAGAATATGAAGTAGAAGAGGATAAGGAGTTGAAGAATAATGACGAAGAAGATGACGAAGAAGATGACGAAGAAGATGACGAAGAAGATGATGAAGAAGATGTGGAACATAATGAGAGTGACGATGAGTTCAACTTGCAAAAAGAATCGGGTGGATTGAGCTTTTGGAGATCTCAAAAGTTCTCATTTACCCCCGAAAAAGAAGATAAAAGCTCAGACGACGAAGACTCATCCTCAGACCAAACGAAAGAAATGGCTTCTATGTGGTCTGATATGACCAGGTTTAGCAGAAAATCACCACACAATGAAAAGATACCGGAAGCAGATGAACAAGGTGATGAAGGGGCAGACACACCTATTTATACCAAAAATATATCTGAAGACCTGCCGATTCTTCAAGAGATGGGATTTTCTATTCTATACCCACAAGGTAAGTTAGGAGAAGGGCTTTACGGCACTACTTATAGGGGTTGGTATGGGAACAAAGCTCTCAATCTTCCGGGTGAAGAATATGTTACTTTTGGTCGACCATTTGCAGTCAAGATTGTCGACTTCAAGAAGGAACCGTTCTCTAGTCCGAGCGACACTCCGTCGTCTACTCCTCCAGTGGGCGATACGGGATCAGACTTGAGAAACGCCAAGGAATCGGCAGAAACCGAGAAGTTCATCCTTACACAAGTGGAACATCCGAATGTGGTCAAGGTAAGATATATCATTAATATGGGTTATCCAAGAAGTCATGAATTCGAGAACAACCCAAGAGCTAAATACATCTCATATGACAGGATTTACATCTTCATGGACTTAGCAGATGGAGGAACTCTGGATGAGTGGCTGAACATACACAAGGCAAGGATGAGCGCCTGGCAAAGGATCAGCTTTGTTCGACAATTGTTCGATGGTATGATGTATCTGCACAGCAAAGACATCCTTCATGGTGATGTCCATTACGCCAATGTCCTTGTGTACCATGATGAAGGCAGACCAGTGCCCAAATGGTCAGATTTCGGTCAGGGCTTTGTGTCGGAGAATGGCAATCAATATGTATTCAAAGGACACATTTCTAACAATACTTGGGCTGATTTGGCGGCCAAAGACCTGCTCGATATGACTTCTATATTGATGCCAATACTCTCTGACAGACATTTGTTGGCGCCTGAGATCCCGTGGGAAACGTCAACAATGGACAGATTGACCGAAATGTGTCAATGGATCAAACAGAACAGACCCAACAATATTTTGCAAGTTCTAAACAACTTTGTGGTTGCCTTGACATCGGATCCATTGGTGTTCGATGAGAATATTGAAGACAATCTAGATTGAAATTGAAATCTAGATTGTGAACCACAAATAGAAAAAACAATTTGTTATAGTTTGACATTTATATGTGTTTTCAGTAAGTTATCATTTTGGAGGACATTCCGAGACATTGCAAGACATTTATCACTTAATGTGGTTTAAATCTATTTGAGCTTTAAAGTTGAGACACAACCAGAACTCAATATTCAGAACAATATAACGAATTGAGACTCTGCGGCAAAAGTCGATGTTATGACTGCAACAACCGTTTAGTCCCTTCCATATGAGGCTTTCAAACAAAATGTGGTTGGAGGTGATCAAAAATTATTATATAATGAACCTACTTGCACTATTTGCCACAACTGGTAACCCTTTGGTCCGCGGCTAATGTTATTTATATACAAAGAAGCAAATTTATTATTCGTTTTTGACTATTCCTTAACTTTTAATTGCAAACCTGTTAACAGCTAACCAAAGGTGATAACCCTAATCGGCTCTAATCGGCTCTAATCGAAACCCTCAATATCCATGATAGGCGGTCCTCCTTCCAAATAATCTCTGAACTGAGTATAGATAACCATTACATCGAGTATGTGATTAAGTCTGATTTGGTTGACCATGATGGCCAGATTGTCGAGCACGTTCTCTTCCCATTTGGTTTCCTTCATGCCCTGCTGTCTTCCCTGATCCTCCAACATCTCTTGCATGAGACCGGCCATCCTCTTGAGGTCATCCCTGAGCTGAGTATTGAACTGTTCCTGATTGATTGATTTCTTCAATACATATTGATTGCCCTCTTCGGAGACAATACCTGAACCGAAGTCTGTCCACTTGGCCACCCATCTGCTGTTCTGCCAGAACATCAATATGTTTTTATCGTGGACATCTCCGTGAGTCATATGATTAGTGTGCAGGTACATCATGCCATTGAACAAGTCTCTGATCAGTCTGATCCTGAGCCATGGATCAATGCTGAACTGGTTGGTTGTCCACCAACCATGGAAATGGCCGCCATCTGCCAGCTCCATGAACATGTATACCCTTTCGGAACAGACATAGGTATTGGCCGGGGCACTTTTGAATGTTTGCAATCTGGGCTCACCCATGTTGATCACTAGTTTGACGTCCACGATGTTCGGGTGCTTCGCATTGGTTACAATGAACTTCTCGGTTTCAGTCATCTCCTTCTCTTTACCAGCGCCACCGATCACAGGAGTGGGCACTCGCCTATCCCGGGCCGGGTCGTGCTTGAAATCAATTACCTTGACGGCAAAGGACTGTCCAAATTTGATGCCAGCCATACCATGTAAGCGTCGACCATACAGACCTCTATAGACTAAGCCATAACATCCGCCTCCCAGTAGTCCTTCCGGTGTGTAATCGATGTTAATGCCGAGACTTCTGAGTATAGGCAAGTCTTCTTCGATAGTTTTGGGCCACTGTGGCTGACCAGTTGGCTGCCATTTGACATCTTCCGGATTGAGTATGTCATAGCCCGGTCCGTGCATATACTGTTCATACCTGCCTCCAGGCTCTCGAGACTTATGGGTCTCATCAGTCGGGAAAATCGGGTCCGAGGCTATAGATAACTGACTCGGAGAGATGTGTAGAGGCTCTCCAGAAGAAGAGCTCTGAGCAGGCTTCTTCTTTGCCCAACCCATGAGCCCCATTTTGGGAACACTGCCTTCCTCAAATGAATCGTCCGCTTGTTGGCCACCTGAAGAAGAAGTGTCATAGACTTGCTTTTGTGCCAACCCTTTGGGTTCGACTGTAGGACTACTGCCTGCTATGCTTACCCCTCCTGAAGACGAAGTACTGGTGAGCGGTTGCTTGTGAGCCCATCCAAGAAGACCCAACTTCTTTGCACTGCCTTCCTTGGACGGAGTGCTCAATTCAGCATCACTTTGACCGATGAACTCGTGACCTTCATCAGAGAAGTCATCTTGTGACCATTCTTCATCACTGGAATCATCAGACATCTTGTGATCTTCAGGTTCAACAAATATTTGTACAGTAATAGAATTATTATTTTCAACAATTGACAACAATCTATATAATAAAGATCGAAATGTTTATTGTCTGGTTGTTTGCGTGTCCGCAGTGATTGTTGAATTGAAATTTTCAAACTAAGAAAGAGAAAGGCCATTGTTGAGAATTTTCAAAGTTTCAAGATGTAATATCAATCGATTCAACATCAACATGGCCCATCCGGATGGTGGCGATAGATCATCATTAATGATCAGCGTGGTTAAGTTTTTAAACAGTCAAGTATTGTTGTGTAACATGATGAAAAATAATTACACCCTACAGTGCATTACAGTGCAATACAGTTCCATACAGTGCAATACAGTTCCATACAGTGCATTACAGTTCCATACAGTGCAATACAGTTCCATACAGTGCATTACAGTTCCTTACAGTGCATTACAGTTCCTTACAGTGCATCACAGTGTATTACAGTTCCATACAGTGCATTACAGTTCCTTACAGTGCATTACAGTTCCATACAGTGCATTACAGTTCCTTACAGTGCATTACAGTTCCTTATAGTGTATTACAGTTCCTTACAGCGCATTACAGTTCCTTACAGCGCATTACAGTTCCTTACAGCACATTACAGTTCCTCAGTTAAAAATCGCGGGCAGACCTAGTAAAGATAGAAATGATTTATGCCTGCGTGTCCGTTGAATTAATTGTTGTTGAATTGAAATTTTGACAAACAAACAAACACCAATCATTTCTATCTTTATTATATAGATTAAACTGAATTAAGGTGAAAACCCTAAGCAAAACAAGTATTCGGCGAAGAATATACCCCACGATTCGAAGCCCTCAAAATGGATTGCTTAACTAGTCCTCTCTGAAGCTACCTCCTTTAAATAGAGAGCCCCCTTACAGCCCCCTCTACAGTAGGCAACCTATAGGAGGGTTAAATAAACTTCCTCTTTGTTAGGGCTGCTAGGGTCGGGGGAAGACATTCCAAGATTATATTCTCTTCTTCCAATCGGAAAAAAACTCAAAAACTGGTTTTAAATTTGCACCATGAAAAATTACCCCCACATGACCCCCCCCCCCTATAAATTTGTCAAAAAAATATCGAAAACGACACAGTTTATGCCTATACCGTATACGTAGCATAGGGTAGTGTATGTAGTTTTGTTGGGGTACAGTATGTGTGAACTGTTTCCCATTAAGACTTGTAATTCACAGTAGACGTAACAATAGTGAAGGTAGAGTATCATCGATAGAGATTAATAGAGGATGAGATGGAGTGTTCACTGTTGTTGAAGACATTGGAGGCACTGTCGACACCTCTCCGTAACACAGTTTGTGGTCACATCTCAGCTAACCATCAATTCAGTTAACTTTTTATTAATAATAATAATAGACTTTTAAATAATATTAAATAACATTGAATAACATTTCAGTATTAAATTTGGTATTGACTCAGATGACAGTCATCGACGACAATGAACAGATCGATGATATCGAGGACATCGGCAAAGAGGCCGCGAAGAGGCGACTCAATCACATACAAGTTGTCCAACGCCTGAAGAGTAGATCGCAAGACAAAGGAGATCTCATCGATGACCAGACAGTGGACAGCAGTGCGAACAGCAATGTGGACAACAATGACATGTCATCGCACAGGACCGACAGTTTCCTTCCTCACAAACACAAAGTGATGGTCAAGACCTGGGGCTGTTCGCACAACAATAGCGATGGAGAATATATGGCCGGACTTCTTCACGAGTATGGCTTTCAATTGGTCTCTGACCCGAACTCTGCCGATCTCCTTATACTTAACTCTTGCACAGTGAAGACCCCGAGCGAAGACCACTTCCGCAATGATGTGGTCAAAGGCCTGAAGCAAAACCAGAAAGTGGTTGTGGCCGGATGTGTGCCGCAGTCGGCCCCCAAACAGCCATATCTTTCTAATTTAAGTTTGATCGGTGTTCAACAGATCGACCGCGTCGTCCAAGTTGTCGAAGAAACTCTTAAGGGTAATGTGGTTCGGCTGTTGGCTACCAAGAAAGAGGGCAAACGAAAGACCGGCGGCTCTTCTCTACATATGCCTAAAGTGAGGCGAAATCCTTTGATAGAGATAATACCGATTTCCACCGGATGTCTCAATCAATGGTAACGTCTCTTTCATCAGATGACACCATCACTGATGACTGACTTATTGTTTGACAGCACATACTGTAAGACACGTTTCGCGAGAGGAAAGTTAGGCAGTTATTCGATAAATGATATCGTGGAGAGAGCCGTCCAGTCCTTCAATGAAGGGGTCAAAGAAATATGGCTCACCAGCGAAGACACCGGCGCTTATGGAAGAGATATCGGCACTAATCTAACTGAATTGATGTATGCCTTGATTGATATGATTCCTGAAGACTGCAGATTAAGAACAATGATAAGCCAGCATTTATTCAATCGGGAGGAATGCAAGTCTTGGCCACACATTTGACTCATCGCAATCACAAACTGGTTCTCAACTGCTTGTGGACTCTTAGGAACCTAT
The DNA here is from genome assembly GCA_034698965.1 of Zygoribatula sp. Taxonomy (NCBI): domain Eukaryota; kingdom Metazoa; phylum Arthropoda; class Arachnida; order Sarcoptiformes; family Oribatulidae; genus Zygoribatula; species Zygoribatula sp. The sequence goes on along the minus strand of JAQGCD010000191.1, from coordinate 2,366 downwards.
CGGACGCGGCCACCAATCAAAACTATATAATTACCTTGATGTTTGGCAATATGTCTTCATTTGCGACCATTTTCTCACCAACATCATTCCTATTCGACCACGTCTCGTCTAAATAAACTATTGTCGCATTCGGATTGTTTTCAATTGCTTTAACTTTCTTTAATAAATATTGGGTCCTCTTTTCTACATTAATTGGTCTTTCCATGAGGACCTTGCGCTGAATTTCCTTTGTTCTCATCAATTTGTATCCCATTTCTATAAAATAATTATAATTAAAAATACAAAGGAAAATTATGAACGTAATTCAAAATTGTCTCCACTTTTAAATCTATAGGGAAAAATCGGGGGATTTGGGCATTTATACAGGGCTTGGCAAAAATGGTGTGGCAAGTTTAGAGCAATGATATGCGATGGAACACAATGGTCACTCACCGTAGTTCGTTTGTTGGCGTTCACTTCAATCATGCCTCTGAGCAGGTCCTGGCACTCGGGCGGCACGAAGTGTGGAATGTGGAAAACGCCCCTCTTCACTTTCTCGAGAAGTTGTCGCAGGTTGTCGTCGTCGAAAGGTAAGGCACCCTAAAGTGACACAAACACACCATTCGTAAATCATGACTGACAATGCCAAATGTACACAATGTTCTCATTATACATAATGTAATATTTTAACGAATAATGTCTTACATTCTAAGAAAACAAAATAATTTCTTTTCATAACACAATGTCTCTCTAAATAATATATGAGAAGCACTGAAATTAATGAAATTCTCTGATTTATTCATATTTGTCGTCAGTCTTACCACTAGAAGAGCATAGAGTATGACACCGACGGACCAAACATCTGGAGAAGAGATAACAGAATATGAGATTCGGTAAATCGATTCGTTCGCCAAATGCTTTTGTAATGCTTTGAATGAATAATAAATGCGAATTCGATAACAAAAATCAAATTAAACTCTAATCTTACAAGAATTACAATTTGGTTGGAATTGCATGCTTTGAATTTAGTGATAATATTAATAATAATAGAGTGAAAAGTCAAACGTGAAGTGACTTAATTGTAGGCTTGGCTTACATTTTTCTCTCATTCACTGATAAATATTAATTACAATTGTAAATAAAATGCGAATTCTTTCTCAAATGAAACGAATAATTAAAATTAATTATGTTTTTTCTCGACCAACGAATCTGAGAATCACTTGATTAGCGTTAATGGATTGCTCGGGACTAAGGGTCTGAAAAGTGGTTTAGTTGTTCACTAATTAAAAAAAGTTTTCTTTTTTAATGATTAAAAGTTGTGTCAAATGTTGGCTTCACTACAATACAGTTTGGCAACAGTGGCTCAAAAATCGATGGCTCAGTGAACGCGACTCCGACTCCGGGTATAAATTATTAAAGCGGTTGAGATTATGTTTGCTTTTAGAGAATTACAGGATTGAAGCCCATCCCTGGCCATCAGTGGCCGTCACTGCCATTGACGCTAATCTGTGGCCCTTAAAGCCCCCAAAGACCCCATCCCTCCCCAACACTCACCTGCTTGACGACCGTCGTACTTCTCGCCCTAAAAGATAACAATTGAATTAAACAACATTAACATTAATTGTTATTGTTATTGGAACTGAAAAAATTAAGAGATTTTCCGATAAATTTACATCTCGTGACAATCCATTTATTGCCATTGAAACTCAAATTTAATCAAATAATCTTTCGATTGGCTTAAAAATTAATAACACATTTATATTTCAAATACGATTTCTGACAATGAAATTATTTATTCATTATTCATTCGTTAGATTACTCTTCAATAAAAAATAGAGTTATTGATATCTCAAATCTCGTATCGTTTAATTCTTCTTAAACCACGAATTCAAAGAAATTAGAATTAGAATTCAGTCGCAAATAAATTTAACAAAATTCTACAAATTTTTTGAATTTTACGTCATTTAAATATAACAGAACTTATTAAGTTTAAATAACAGAGTTCAGAATAAATTAAGAAAATCCTAATATTTTTGAGAATATATTAAATAATTTCAATATCTAATCGTTTGCATTGAGGATTAGATCCGAACTAAAATTGCATTTCAATCGTCAGACTCTGAAGAATTAATTTGCATTATAAAAGAGGTTTGGTTTCAATGCTTTCACAAATTTATAATCGTTTATTTGGATAACTATTTCTTCGTTTCCAGATATTAAAGACAAATCAGTAAAATAAACACAATTTTGATTAAAAATAATAAATTGCTTTTCCGCCGATAATAGGATATGAATTAATGCGTTCATAACCCGACTTATCGCTAATCATTAATTATGGACTCAATATTCTTGTATTAAGCCTTCCTCTCAAATATATGTAATATATT